>CBMN010004419.1:0-11064 GCA_000582825.1 Hordeum pubiflorum | reverse complement strand
GTGCTAAGCCGAATCGCATGCATGCAAATTAATACCGCTACAACTCCAAATCTCTACATTCGACGTAAGCTACCTTGTTTTGCTCCTCAACCATACACATGGGAGGTGGACCGCTACATGGAGGGGAGGGGCACAAAGAAGTGAGAGACCCGTTCCCGCTGTCTTCGAATTCCCACATTCATCATATGCTAAGCCGAGGACAATGATGGGAACTTTTCTTGATACACACGCTTAACTCTACACAATAACGAAGCTATCGCCCCAGTTCTGTTCACGAGCCACTATAAAATTACAGCAAGAAATGATGAAGTGTTTATCATTTTTTAGGGCAAATGATCGTCGACGCGTGCCTTTGTGCTCATGCCTAGGTACTATGACTGAGCTGACTCCGCCACTAACCCCACATGATGATAATTAGGATCCGATGGATTACACAACGATAACAACCATATAGTGAGCACACCTTCGTTGGGTGCTACAAATCTTCTTCCAGCTTAATTATCTACGGATCAAAGATTGTTTTTGCTGGATTTCCGAGTCAAGCGGTTCCTCCTGCTCCGAGCACCGCCAGTCTGCTCGCCGACTCGGCGGTTAGGAGGTCGCTCGGCCATGGCTTGTCTCGGTTGCCATCGGATCGCTGTAGAGCGACTCGTTTAGGAGTGCGCCGTCGGATGCTGAATCCGAACACGTGGTGGCAGATCACGTGGGGAATGTTTTTTTTTTCTTTTGAGTTGGGTATGCTGAATGTTTTTCCGATCCATTATTTTTACCAGACCCTGGCTGGGGTTAGCCCGACTAATCCCTTCGATCCCGCACCCTCCGTCTAATCGCGCCTATGGAGGGTTCCAAGGGGAGCGGCGGCGGCGAGAGGCCCGGCGCCGACCACAACCCTAGCCCGGATCAGCCCCCGGCGGCCGCCGCTCCCGGAAGGGAGGACGATGGCGCTGCGGCTACCGCTGCCGCTGCCGCGGCGGCCGAGGAGGAGGCGCGGCGCCCGTTCACGGCCCTCAGCCAGGTCGACGCCGACCTCGCCCTGGCGCGCGTCCTCCAGGACCAGGCAAGTGGCTAGATCTCGCGGCCCTGGGCCGTCCCCTTCCCGTCCCTAGGGTTCCGAGGCGCGCGACTAACATCCCGTTTGGATCGGTTGCAGGAGCGGGCGTATATGATGCTCCGGATGAACGGAGTCGGCGGCGGCGGCGAGGGCAGCGACTACGGGAGCTCAGAGGCCGGGAGCTACGAGTACGACGAGGATGCCGAGGAGGACTACGAGGAGGAGCTCGAGAACCACCTCCGCGTGCACCACCACGAGCACCCGGGCGGCGGTGAGTCTGATGGGGACGATGATCTCGAGGCTGAGGCTGATGGTCAGGGCGAGGGCGAGGGTGATGGTGCGGATGAAGGCGAGGACGAGGGCTCTGAGGAGAGCGAGTACGAGGAGGAGGGGTTCGACGAGGATGAGGATGTGGAGCTAGATCTAGACCCTGCAGAGTACGAGGACGACGAGGCTTATGCGCGAGCTCTTCAGGACGCTGAGGAGCGTGAGGTTGCCGCGCGGCTTATGGCTCTCGCTGGGATCAGCGATTGTGAGTATGGATTATTCTTTTCGGGTCACTTCACATTTCTCGCGGGTTGCTGATGTACACTTCTGCTTTTCCTTTGTAGGGCGGGCGGTGGAGCATGTCGAGGATCACATAAACGATACACAGGTACTGATTTATGTTTCCATGTCTTGGATGGATTTAAATTTTTGTATGTGGAAGTTGGAAGTTGGGAGCACTCAGTTTTGATGAAATGACCATGTACCGATAGGGATGCTTATTTTGCTAATGTGTGTGACAGACAGTGTAGTATCACTTGCTTATTTTCATTGATGCAGTGATATATTTCCTTGCTAGAGCTAAATTATTCTCTGATATACTCCCTCCGTTCCAAAATAAATGTCGTGGTTTTAGTTCAAATTTGAACTGAAACCACGACACTTATTTTTGGAATGAAGGGAGTAGCAATCAAAGCCAGATGCAACTTAGGATGTACATCTTTACAAATACTAAGCTCCCTGGAAAGGGTGCATCGTGTAGGACCTGGATGTACATGTGTGGACCTCTTGTGCACGCTAACTGAGCCCACATACAGGTATGTGTGACGTGCATGTAGAGCTCGGTGTATCACGTGTCACCGGCTCACCGCTGGTGGGATCTGAGCTGCATGTGGTGTAGGTGACTGCCCGTGTGGTTGGTGCCTATGTGAAGTAGACAGCGTTGCTGCGTGTTTCTTGGTCGTTGAAGGGAGCGCTGCGCCACTGGCATTCCGTTTGTCGATGCTGCCTCTCCTCTCTTGCTCGCTTGGCAGAGGCATTCATTCATCTACTGGGTGCGTCCTGGGCTGGTCGTGTTCTAACCTCAGGTTTAACGTGTAGAAGTGCAAAAAAAAAAGAACCCTTCTAGCAAAAAATGGTGCTGCTAAGTGTGCATGTGCGTCTAGTAGTATTCTATAAGTGGTAAATTTACTTCCTGCTATGTTTTCTCCGGGGATTATGGCATGCACCTCCAATTCCTCTAATTTTTACACGGAGAACTTTGTGTTTGCTCAAATTGTGGTATTGTGTTTTTGCGTACTTGTTGAAACCAGCCAAATTTGAAAAGAGTAACTGACTATTTACAAATTGGCATGTTACTGAAAAAACACAGGATTCATGGCAGGAGGTTGATCCAGATGAGTACTCTTATGAGGCAAGTTGTTTTTGTTTATTCCCTTTGGTGCCTGGGCCTGCATCTAAAGTTCCAAGATGGCTAATGGTTCTAGCCATGGTTTCAGGAATTAGTTGCATTGGGTGAAGTAGTTGGTACAGAAAGTAGAGGTCTCTCTGCTGATACACTTGCTTCCCTACCTTCAGTTACTTACAAGACAAAAGATATGCAAGATGGCAACACAGAACAGTACGTTCAAATACTTTTAAGTTTCATAGCCTTCCAGTACTATACCCCCTCCGTCCCATAATTCTTGTCGTGGTTTTAGTCCAAATTTGAACTAAAACCACAACAAAAATTATGGGACGGAGGGAGTATATTAAAGTGGCATGCTGACGTGTAATTATCGTTGGTAGATGTGTAATTTGTCGCGTGGAATTTGAGGAAGGTGAATCTTTGGTTGCACTTCCCTGCAATCATTCATACCATCCTGACTGCATTAATCAGTGGCTTCAAATAAATAAGGTACAATGCTGCTTTTGACTCGGTTATTGTTAGAACATTTATAATAGCTTCCCATAGATGAGGATTGCCTATGTTTTCTGGTATGAAGCACATCAGGCAATCACACCTGAACAGAAAATGTAGGGTTCCTTTGTACCTCTACTATACACCATATGTCTATGCTTATTACTCTAGTTATTATTACAGCTATGACTTGCTTTAGCCTTATACCGGTTGTCTGAAATGCACTTCTGTCCACATATCTTTCTAGAGGATTGTACGATCAATAGTTATGATTTAGTTTCATATATTCCTTTTATTAAAGCTAGTTTCATATATCCCTTTTTCTGTCTCAAGTCAAGTAGAATATCATAATTAGTGGGTGCTATTGGAATATATGTAATGATAATTATTAGTAGTACACTGTACACCCACGAAGATAGCATGGTGAAAGAAATAAGGAAGGGCTGACTGCTTTGTTGTGCCTGTGAGCACTTTCTTTCTTTGTTTGGGCTTCAGTTTCTTGAATAACATCACTGTCCACAACTTGCCTATGGGATTCGTAACCGGTCTATAATGGTGTAGCTAGACACACAAAATGTTGTTAATTATCAACACTCAGTTATGCACCCTATACAGTAATCTTCTTTAATGTATTTACCATTAGACCTAAACTCAATCTACATTTTGACTTATATGAGTGGAGTAATAAATTAAGGCTTTGGCCTTCAAGTATAAAATTGAACTTGTGTACTGTGGAGTTTTTTCCAGTCTCGCCTGGGTCAATAAAACACCTGGACAGTCTTCATGCGCCAGGTAGTGAAGGCTGTGATCCAATACCTGGACAGTCTGCATGGATTATAAATCCAATAGCTTAGTTGGCTGACACAATAGCTAGGTGGACCCATAAAGCAGGAAATAATGAGGCATAAATGGTTTACCAAACTAGAATTCATTTTATAAGAGCACATTCTTGTTGAGAAATTCTTATATATGACCCTTTGAATTGTAGCCAGCCAACTTCGGATAAGTTGTATCCCTTACTACAAAAAAGGCAGGTCTTACAGTGCAGGGAGGTTGCTAAAGTAATAAAAACGTTTTCATCATTCATGTCTTGATACAAATATATCAAGTTTAAGATTCAGCATACATATCGATATAAATAGAACACTATTTAAGTTCAGGAACCATGCTAATACAGCTACAACCCTATAACAATTGAGTAAAGATACATATGAAAGTTTATTTATTTTCAAAATAATCTAAGTATTATTCATCTTCATGCCAAGTTGTCAATAATACTCCCTCCGTCCCTATTTTGGGACGGAGGGAGTAGAAGATAGACACCCACTGGAATGAAAAAGATAAAATCCATCTTCTTAGCTAGTTCGGACCTCTCTGGCTTGCTACCGGTAGGGTCCCCATGAGCAACTGTACCAGTAGACCTAACTGAAAGAGGAAATGTTCATGTGTTGGCTCAGCGTCAAATGCACGTTTAGCTTATATTGCATATGAGTAGAGCAGAGACACAATGGATGAAGTAGGCGGTGGTTACCTGTGAGATTGTTTGTGCGGTCTCTGACCGCATACTCCCTGATTCTGGCCATCCTATTCATGCAATGCCGTAGGTCTTTTTCGCCGCCAGCACGGCTGCCGCCACTCGTTGTGCCTGTGGTTGACACCTCCCCAATGGATATTGTGCCATGACCCATGATCACCCAACATTTCCACCATGCGCAATGTGCCAGTGTTGAGGCCGACTGCGCATGATGGAAATGTTGGGCGGCTGTGGCACAATATGCATCGGGGAGGTGTCGAATATATGCACAACGTGTGGCAGGGCCGACCGGTGGTGGCGGACAAGGCCAACGTGCAAGTCGCACGATGAGGATATGATGAGGATAACCAGGATCGCAGAGGTTGCTGCAAGAGTCAGCGCAGACACCCTTGCAGGTAGCCATCGTGTTCTCCATCCATAGCGCTTGTGTTTGATTCTCAGATGTAATTCAAGTTGAACGTACATTTGATATTAGGAGCTAACACCAGAACATTTTCGCTGTCATTTTTGTGTCTACTAGTGCAGTTGCTCGTGGGGGCCAGCTAGTGGCAACCCCGAAGGGTCTGAGTAGCTAAAAAGATGAATCTTCTCCTTTCATTCTTCTGTTGGGGGCAACTTTGCAGGAAGTTAACAATTCTTAGATTACTTGGAAAATGAATAAATTCTTAGATGTATCTTTACTTAATTGGCTGAGTTGCATTTTGCATGGTTTCTGTACCATATTATGTTTTATTTACATCTATGTCTACGGTGAATCTTAAACTTGAAATGTTTTTGTTAACTCATGAATGAACGAAAATGTTTTTCTTGTCTTAGCAACCTCCGGGCACCCTAAGGCCTTCCTTTTTTCTAAGTAAGAAATGCACCTTATCGAAGTTTGCTGGCTATAATTCAAGGGTTACTACGCTTGTTAAATTCTTCCCATATAAGAGTTACTCGACAAGAATATGATCTGTATAATAAATTCTGCTCTGGTAAAGCATTCATCATGCTTATTTTCTGCTTGTAGAAAGAGCATTTGCGCCTTCTTGTTTGCTTCTGCTAAAAAACATATGTTCAGTAATATTAACACCATGATTTTTTTGCGTGTTAATTAGAGAGGTAATTCAAGTTGTCATATATGATGTCTAAAGGATTGCGTTGCCCTGATAGATGCCACAAGTAGTTTCGAATTTGAGGTTTCCTCGTGCAAGGGTATTAATCTGACTTCCATAAGGGAAATGTATTAATCTTCCTTGTGCAATGGTATCTATCTGACTTCCATGCGGATAATCTATTAATCTGCATGTTGTTTCCTTGTTAGATTACTTAAGCTGTATACACCGTGGCTCCATGCCAGAGTCCTCTACCAGTAGATTGTTGTATCTTGTTGATCCCATGTTAGCAGAGGATCATATACACACTAGCATAATGCCAGTGCGTTGCCATTGAACCACAAAACTGATTGCAGTTGTATTTGATTAGTACTCCCTCCGTTTATAAATATATGACCTTTTAGAGATTTCAATACGAACTACATGCGGATGTATATAGATGTATTTTAGAGTGTAGATTCATTCATTTTACTCCGTATGTGGCGCATATTGATGAAATCTCTTAAAAAGGCTTATATTTAGAAACGGAGGGAGTAGTATACAACAACCAATGCACTTGTTACTTGACATCATAAAAAGGTAATACACCATAACCATAAAAGGGTAAGAACACCAAGCAGTTTAACGAATGACATGTGTCTGGGCTGGATTTTGAAATTTGGAAGTTAGGAGGAGTGGCGGCCAGAGGACGGGGATTGGGGAGGGGTGGCTGGGAAAATATTCATTAGCGGATTGACTAGGTGGGTCGTGTTGCAGTAAAAGAAATTCCGTACTGCTGTGTATTAATCAAATATACTTTCCCATTCAAAACATGAGTGAGGTGGTGACTTGCTAGTTTGATTGAGCTGTGTATAGCGGCAAGTGAGGGGTTCGAGACTCCGCAATTGCATTATTTACTTTATTATGATTTTCTTTCACAAACCAAAAGAGGGTCGGGCCGATGGGGTTGGAGACTCCACTATTGCATTTTTTTTACAAATCCTATGGATCCTGGGTGGACGAGGGAGTAGGGGTGAACTCACCACCACCACAACCAACTCGAATTTACAAGACAGTAGAGATAGATGTGCATCTCTCTCAGATTGTAAAGTTTTGACAAGATGTCGTTGACTATGTGCAGGTATGCCCTATGTGTAGCGCAGAAGTTTCTACCTCAGCAAACAAGCAGGCATGACCAACAGTCGTTGGTAAACCAACTTCATCTTGGGAAAAGAAAAGAAAAAACCAGTTGTTGGCACTTGGTGGGAGTATGTAGCAGCATCGTTCTAGCATCCCTGATGTTTAAACCAAAGCAAGGCAGCAGAAACTTCTACAGTACAAACTTGCGAGGGGACCAGGGAAATGGAGCATTTTTTTTGCCTTCCGCCGATGCTCTGCGTTCCTTACTCATGTACACTAACTGTATTATTATTACCGTCGACCATTTCCCCCCCCTCTTTCCTCAGTGTATATTATGATTATCGCATTAATGCACTGGGATTTAGATATTTATATCTGGAGCTAGATATGCAATATGGATGTGCTGGAGTATTCCCAATATTCACAATTATAAGCAATCAATTATGGCCGTCCATTATTTAGATGTGAATAAATGCGGATTCATTTTGATAATTTATTAGGTGTGAATAAATGCAGATTTATTTTGATAAGTACGAATTAATTTAGTTCCTTAAATGACATTGCTCGGAAATTCTATAAAAACCGGCGTGTATCTTCTAATCAGAGCACCCTACATCGGAACAAATTTATTCCTCACAACTCAGTCTCTGAATTTTCTCGCCTTTTCTCTCTCGCAAACGAGCCAGAGAAAGACAGGTATTTTGGGCTTGTAGGTTCCCTCCGTTCTCGTGATATTTAGGGTCCGTGCAAAGTTCATGTAGCTAATTATGTTTTTTTTTTTGAGGGGTAGCTAATTATGTTATTGTTTCCTTTCACTAGTTGAAAAAAAAAAAGCAACCCCAACGAGAACATGGGACAGCCTGGAGGCCCGTCAAGTACCGGTAGGGAAAACCAGGCGCAACAAAGCAACCCCCTTGGCTACCTCCTCACCGCTTCCTCGGCCATCGGCAGAGCGCAGGCCCCTCTGAGGGCATCCTATGAGCATCTCGGGCCTTCCAGAGGTGGTGCACCACGCTTTGGTCTTCCGACCACGAGCGTCTCGCCTGCACGGAGCCCCCAGTTCGACGATCTCCTCGCCAGCCGTGCCATGCCTGCACGGAGCAACAATGGCATGGGCCGTAGACCTCTTCTTCCCACGCCATCGCACCTAGTGCAAGCGCACCGACAGAGGTACCATGCCACTGGAAGGAATGGTGTTTTGCCGTCGTCGCTGATGCAAGCTCGGAGCACCGACCATTCCACCTTCCAGTGGCCGCAGCCACGCTCCGTGGCACCGAACAGGGGCAACCGCTCCTATTCGCAGCTTGTCGCGTCGCCGCGACAGGTGGTGCCTGCGCAGCAGTTCCTCGGTGGTCCGACCCCGTCGGCTTCCGGGGTTCTCAACGCTTCCTCGTCACTGCTAGGAGCGACAGGATCAACCCGAGCACAGAGTGTCTTCCTACTTAACGGCGGCCGCCGCGACGCGCTCGCGCGAGAAGCGGGCACCAGAATCATGCAACGGAGAGAGCCGACCCGTCGTGCCAGAGAGCTTGCCTTCCTCGCAGGCACCGGATCCGTGCAACGCATGGAGCCGCCGGGCTTCGACGGCGGTCTCCTTCATGAGCGTTCGCTTCTTGTAGGCACAGGATCCGTGCAACACGCGACGGGCTTTGACGACGCTCGCCTCCACGGCCGTTCTCTTCTTGCAAGTACCAGACCAGCGCTGCGCGTGGAGACGACGGGCTTCGACGTTGATAGCCTCCACAGGCGTGCGTTTCTTGCAGGCATCAGATTCGTGCATCGTACGGGGCTGATTGGCTTCGACATAGGTCTCTATGCGCATACACTTCTTGCAGGCCTCGGATCCATGTCACGCAGACAACCTACGGGCCTCGACAACCGAGCGGCGGCGAGAAATGATGCCATGCCGTGGCGCGTGAATAGGATGGTTAGGGTCCGGGATGACGGGACAAGAGCCCGCGCTGACACCCTTGCAGGTAACCACACCCTACTTCATCCATCACGTCTCTCCTTTGCTCAGATGCAAGTGTGATCCGTGTTGAACTCAACAATTTTGATTTCTGGTTCTATTCCAGCTTCTCGTGGTCGTGGGGTGCGAGGTGGTGGCAACCAGGCGCTACCAGGCGGCTGGAACTAGCTAATGAGATGGATCATGTCGGCCGACCAATATCATTCGTCGTCAAGAATAAATCTTATATGTGCCTTTGCTCTGCTGGAGTTTTATTTAAAATAAATGGTCACCAGACAAATGTCATGTTTTACTAGTACAATTTATTGTTATTATAATAATGATTTAATTTTATCTATTTCATGTTTCTGGGTGAAATGCAATTGTATATACCTCTTGATTTTTCTTTTCCTCGAATATGTCATTTGTTTATTGTGCAAGAGCATATGTCTGTTGGTGATAGTTTAGATGATAATAGTGCAGAGGCAAAACTGAAATTTCCTTATATAGTTGGCTTCCCTTGGTAAACCTAGCCAGTGTCGATGTTTGATATCGACACTGGTACCGAGAGATAGCTAATTTTTTCAGAGGGTGTGTGAGTGGTAGATCAGAGTGGCTACAAACAGGAGACAACATGATCTACCTACGTTCATGTTCGCACATGAACACGTCACCGTGTACCCTCGATGCCGGGGGTGATGCACCATAGCTCACGAAGGAGATCCGTTCGGAAGCGCCATACATACGCAATCCGGCAGACACTTTTGTAGACCTGAAACACGTCACGCTTGGGAGGGACCCCGTCTGGATGCACCATGGCTATGTGCTGCCCTAGGTCGGTCCGATCGCCCCTAGAGCCTCGAGGATTATTGCTCTTCAACACGAAGAACGAATGAAGAATGAGAGAGCAAGAACAAGGGAGAGATGTAGAAGTAGGGTAAAAAGTAGTATATGTTTTTGTTGATTGTGTGTTGTTCAATTGGCATTCACCTTTAATCTATTTATGAGGAAGATGGACTTCCCGTACAATAAAAGGGTTAAAACCCCGACAAACAAGTCAAAACCTAGCCCAATTCGGACAAAAACATGTTTCGGCTCCACAGGTTGCATATGACCTCAGATTGTCCGGACATTTAGTCGGATATTAGGTTGGACTATCCGACAAAAGTTAGAGCGTCGTGCCACTATCGTATATTGGGTCAAACATTATAGGTCAGAGTATCCGATATGATTTCTTCAACTCCTCTCCCAGACCTTGTTTCGGCTCCACATGTTGCATATGACTCGGATTGAGATGATCCAAATATTAAAATCGCCCGACTCGACAATAAAAGACTTTTCATGTTGATTTTTTCTTCAATTGAGACCATCTTAATTGCATTCTCTGCCAAACCATAATCTGGCGTCAACACGAGGTTCTCTGAAATTGCCATAAGTTTTGCATCTGAGATCTATTTTGGACCATATTTATATCAATTTTGATCTTCTCAAAAAGGTTCATCCAATGGTGACTTTCAATCATAATTTTGACTTCATCTTGATATATCTCCTAAGCTACTCTTTACGATTGTGTCACTTTTGAGTGTTACCCCCTTTTTTGGCAAATCTTGTGTGCCAAAAAATAACTTGTACCATTACTATTCTAAGGACAACGTCAACACTTCAACGGCCATTTTATATGCTTAGGGCGATAAATCTATATCTGCCATGTTTATGTTTAGGACGATAATTTTATATCGTTCATTGCTTGTTTGAACTTCTTGATGCAAACTTGGGTGAAACCTTCTCAACTCTTTGCTTAGTTTTAATCCAGGCACTTGGAAAGAATACCATTAACAATCCGGCGATAAAGTTTGATATATAAATATGCATCTCAAAGCCATTTGCCAAACCATCTTGTCCACTCTTCTGTTAGGATCTTGCATATAATCAACAATGAACTTTCTTCAATCCTTGCTTTCACCTGCACAAAAAAATCATTAGTGGTCAAAGCGGCGGGCTCCACTTCGTCATTAGCTATGTCGGCGAGACTAAGCATTGGCTATTGATAGACATGCAATAAACCATGATCAACATGGTAGTCAGATGCTTGTTGTGGCAACTAATAACCCACAAGTATACGAGATCATGTGTAGCCCTGATACGTCTCCAACG
>CBMN010004406.1:0-16228 GCA_000582825.1 Hordeum pubiflorum | reverse complement strand
ACTCCATCACGGACACGGGGAACCTGGTCAAGGAGGCGCCGCCCGGCGCCTTCGAGACCATCAAGCACCTCCCCTACGGCGTCACCTTCGGCCGCCCCACCGGCCGATGCTCCGACGGCCTCCTCATGATCGACTTCCTCGGTACCTACATGTTGCTCTGCTTCAGAGTAAACACTTTGCTCTCAACTTTGATGCTCGCTCTGTAGGTTGTAGTGACATCGTGTTTCCGCTCTGGTTCATGTGCAATGCAGCTCAGGACATGGGCCTCCCGTTCCTCAACCCTTACCTGGCCAAGAACAGGAGCTTCAACCACGGGGTCAACTTCGCCGTCGCCGGAGCCACCGCCATGGACCCCGCCGACCAGTTCAACGGCACCTTCTCCATGCCTTTCACCTCAAACTCCCTCAAGCTGCAGCTCCGGTGGTTCAAGGACTTCATGAAGTCCTCCTTCGCCACTGATGCAGGTAATTCATACATTTTCTTCCATCTTATCACATTCTCTCAATGCACACTCTGTTTTCACAGTCAGGCATGCTAATTCTCCGTGTAAAATTTGTGCGTGCAGAGATTCGCAAGAGGCTACAGTCTTCTCTGGTATTGGTCGGGGAGATCGGAGGAAACGACTACAACTTCGCCTTCTACGCGAACAAGTCTGTCAGTGAGGTGGAGGAAATGATCCCAGCTGTGGTTCAGACCATCATCGACGCCACCAAGGTACTGTCTTCAAACTTCTCATCTTACACGTACATCCAATTGATTATTAACCTGCAGAACTAACTCTCTCAAGTTATTGCCTCCATCATCACAGGAAGTGCTGGACATGGGCGCGAGCAGAGTCATCGTCCCGGGCAACTTCCCCATCGGCTGCCTCCCGAGCTACCTCACGGCGATGGCCGCGCCGGAGCCGTCGGCATACGACTCCACGGCCTGCCTCAAGGACCTCAACCTCTTCGCCGCCAAGCACAACGCGCAGCTCCAGCGAGCCGTGGCCGGCCTCCGGGCGTCGTATCCCGAGGTGGCCATCGCCTACGCCGACTACTTCAACTCCTTCCTCAGCCTCCTCAAGGGCGCCCCGGCGCTCGGCTTCGACGAGAATAGCACGCACAAGGCCTGCTGCGGCGCCGGCGGCAGGTACAACTACGACTTGAGGCTGATGTGCGGCGTGGAGGGGACGGCGGTGTGCGCGGACCCGTCGGCGTACGTGAGCTGGGACGGCATCCACATGACCCAGGCGGCGTACAAGGCCATGTCCAGGCTCATCTACCACGGGAGGTACCTGCAGCCGCAGATACTCAACTTCCCGGAGAAGAATGGGCAGAAATGATAAAAGGGTGTGGCTAGATGTCAGTGGAACCAAGTCTCAGTCAAGTGATATCACATACAAAGAAGAAAGAAAAAAATTAAATTTTTGCACGGATCTCCACGCAAGATCCCACGGATATAGCATCGACTGAGACTTGGTTAGGTCTCAGCCCTCAACGTGTTCTTCAATGACTATGCTGCTACCACGCTATATACATCATTATATGTGCTCTATACAATGTATCCAGATTAAACTACGAACTACAGTAAAAAGATGCAGTTTTAGCATGTTGATTTGATGCCCCAATCAAAGCCAGGTAACAGTCACAAACAACCTACACCTCTCAAGTATTAAAATGAAAGGATTTTACATGTTGATTTTGTGTAGCCAGGTGACAGTAAAAGATGCATGTTTTACATCTTATACGGTATGTATCAATATATGTGCTCTACACAGTGTATTCAGATTAAACCATGAAATACAGTAAAACATGCGGTTTTAGCATGTTGATTTTGCCCCTAGCCGAAGCAGGGCACACAGTCACAAACAAATTTGCATCTCTCAAGTATATGAAAGGGTGTTACAAAAGTATATGAAAGGATTTTACATGTTGATTTGATACATAGTTGCAGACCTACATTTCTCTAAAAAGTTACAAAGTTACGGCATAAGAGTGGCTTGCCTTTGGAATGTTATCTGAGTTCATGTCTCTAGCTAGTACTATCACTCTCATCATCTGGACCTGAAGCCTCCATTGGCCTTAGGTCCTTAGAGAGTGTGAGGGCGAATCTTACAGGAAAAAACCCCGCCAGCAAATACATGTTGTGCCCAAGTTCAAACACTGGCAGTTTAACAGCGATTTGATCTATGTTAAACAACTATCTACACCAAGAATACCAGTTGAACTCAAAATTCAGGCGAACCATCTTCGGTGCAAAGTTCTTTGAAACGGGATAGCAACAACGTTAAATCCAGATCAGCTTCATGCTTCTTCCAAGCTTCCTCAAACTGCTCCTCCTTGCATCTACAACAGTACATCTTACCGTGAGAAGACCGAATGAAAGATCTCACAGGAAGAAATGAACAAATGCAGCAATAATAAGTACAAAAATTCAAGTCAGAGTTCTGGCCGGATATGTCCATAAGTATATATTAAGACAACAGCAATTTGCCCCTGAATCCAAGCAGCAGAAACCAACAGAAGGTAACCAGTTTCTCCCGGGAAAGAAACTGATTTGGTTTGAGGGCACTCTAAAAATCAGAATACTTTGCTCCCATCACCACTCCAGTATCATAATATAAGGTTAACATTCAATATTTTTACCCTAGCCAGAAGTATTGTTCCAACTAGTCCATTGGTTGGACAGACCCAGTGCTAGAAGCTCCCACACCAGGTGGGGTCTGAGGACGGATTATACCAGGCAAACCTTACCCCTGCACAGTGCAATGCAGAGAGGCCGAGTCGAACCCAGGACCTCTTGGCACAAGTGGGGTGTACTTCACCAGTGCGCCAGGTCCCCGTTGGTTTAATAGATAAATTATCTTCACATGAAATAACAGAAGGTTATCTTGAGCACTTATTTGTAAAAGTCACAAGCATGACACAGTGAAGAACAAGATAACTAATTTAAATGCCCACCAAGAGTAGAATGGCAGCCAACAAGGTGGAAGATAAGCATTCATTCTAAACCAGTGTACTATTCTAATTCCCAAACCTAATTTACTCTGAGAGATATCCAACTGCCATTCTATAGGGATGTGATGCAAAAATAAAATCAGTAGTGAAGGATAATCTTACTTCTGGAGTAGCATGAGTATTTCCACTATGTGATTTCGCATGATCTCACGGCTCTTTCTCATGGCTGACTCCTTGAACAAAAGAACAAGCTCATCCACCAGTCTAAATACAAAAGAAAAGTGAGTTGGAAATTTCCAGATTCAGCAAGTAGATAAAACAAAAGATAACGCCAATCTTAAGAAGTATCATAATCCCTAGTACCTTGAAGTGTAGGGTGACTTCCTGATCCAGGTGAGCTTAATAACTGTATGAATTCGCTCCAAAACCTGCAAACGATTCATGGTTAAAGTATATTAAAAAAATGCTCTTGTCTATCAATACATATATAATAATTTCCTATAATTACAAGGCTGAAGTTTAATTGTCCTCTACTGTGGGTGTATCATGGACCTGTCTACCAATACATGTATAATTACATTGTCCAAAATCAGGACAATTTCCTTACCAGAAGAACTGTTTTATCATCATCAGCATGCAGCCATTGGAAAAAGAGAGAGAAAAGGAGACGAAAATGTGCCAATAGGAAGAGTCCCATAGCATCGAAAACCGGCCCGATAAGGGTAAGCCATGCAACACGACGTTCTTTGTTTAGTGGTTGTCGTTCCAGGTGGCCCAGCATCTCAGAAAGCACACGGTCGTACCTGGAGCCAATGGAAAACTGAAGTTAAAGTGAAAAAAAAAAAAGACAAGACATGCAGTTGAGGTTTATAGTAGATATGAGCCAGACTGATGGTACCTATAAAACTCATATTAGCATGCAAACATTTCCAGTAGATAGCTGAGTAACTTAAGTCAGTGTCTTTTCGCTATATTTGCATTCTTCAGACAGCAACTACAACCATTATCTCAGATTCCAAATGACGATGATGCACTTCAATTTAAGTGGAACAAATTATATCTAAGTTGCTTTTGAGTGACTATTGACGAACAAAAAGAGAAGAGGATGTATAACTGTCTTTATCTCACTTAAAGGCAGCTTTTCAGTATTAAACCATTCCATTTGTAAATGTGGATTTCCCAAGCCATCATTAAAATATCAGGACCACATTTTCATCACACTTAACAAAATTTTCCTTTCCATATCACCCTCCTTACTAGCCTTCTGGTGCAAAAGGAAAAAAAGGTATAGCACTGTTCTCAAAATGTTAGATGGGTAGTACATTTGTATCATAATAATTATCTTATACATTTCCAAATACCCATACTCCAATGTAATATCCGAGAAGAATGAGGTTTGTTCCTCCAGAGATAGTAGATCTTGAAAAAATAGACATGATCACAACATGGAATTAAGCGGAAAAAATACAAGTAGGAAAAGATTGTACCAAGGGCTACGTGGATTGCTTCTCTGAGTGCAAGTCACCAGCAACACCGATACCTCAACAACGCGATACCATAACTCATCATCTGCAGGAATGTTATGGCAACACGCATCAAGTATTGCATCTTCATACAAACTTAATTCTGCCACTTTCACATTCTTTGCCATGTGCATGAAGCTAATCATTCCTTGTTCCTGCCAATCATATGGATCATTCTCACTCAAAGTGCCGACTAACAGAGATTTAGGGGAAATTGAAATCAGCACTACAGGGCGAGTGGAATGCCCCTTAAAAAGAAGTTGGCACTGCTATTCAACAGAGAAACCAAAAAAGAACATCATCATACCTTCACATCCGGCGACCAATGATCCAATGCCGTCAAAGCACATGGAATGACTAACCAGCACAGATCGCCAAGCTTGGGGTAATTAACCTGAAACACTCAGAGAAGCAACTCAGTAAACACCCTTAATGCTGAAATGTCTCAACGCTACTGATCAACGCTTCCGGTGCAACACAATGTCTGTTTCTTGCAGTAATTTGAACATGTTTACTCAAGCAGGTGTCAAGTTTTCCTACATAAACTAGTTCTACAATTCTGCCATGGTCCTAGAATTTACTGATTGCAAAGAGAATGTCGCTTGTAAAACTAGCATGGAGCACGAACCTGAGACAGCAGCCACCGGAACTGGTGCGCGGCGACAAAGGCGTGCTCCTTGGGCGGCTTCACGCCCCCAATCATCATCATGTCATCATTGGCGTCCACGCCTGTATCCTTCAGCACGGCCTTCAGTGGCGGCACCGCCTCCGGCATCATGGCCACCAACATCTCCCCGACGCCTCCCCACCCGCCCGCCGCCGCCATCTCCTCCATCGCGGCTGCGGCCGCCCTGGAGAGCCCCTCCGGGACCCAGTGCAGCGCGGGGGCCTCCGCGGAGGCCGCGCGGGCGGCGGCGCAGAAGAGGAGGAGGTCCACGGCCTCCTTGCCTGCCCCGCCCGTCGAGGGCTCAGAGGGGGGCGGGAGGAGTGAGGCGAGGAGGGACTTGACGGAGGTGTCGGAGCCCTCGGGGGGCGCGTAGGGCGCCGCGGCGAGCAGGGAGCGGAGCGGGGCGGCGACCCGGAGGAGGTCCTCGCGGCGGAGGGCCGCCGAGGCGGCGGCTGTGTCTGGCGGCGGCATGGCCTACCCTACCGCTCGGCTACGCAAAGAGGTCCGTGTGAGAACCGAGTTGTGAAGGAGGAACCACTGCCTCCGGGTCCCACTCGTCAGACATATCCCCAACTTCCATCTCCGCCTCGGCCGCGGCAGCGATGGAGCGCCGCTATCGCCGCCATCACCGCGCGATGAGAGCCCGCGCCCTCCTTCGTGTCGCGCGCTCGAGTGCCCCCCCGTGTTCCCTCCTCCCTCGCCCCCGGCCTCTGCGCACGCAGTCGAGCACGGCGATTTGCCGTGCCCGGAGGCCGCAAAAGCAGAGGCTGAGGGCAATCCTTCCAGCTCCGGAGGCGAGCTTGGAATGGAGTCCCCCGCCACGCCGCCGATTGCTCTCGCCGGTGAGCCTCGCCCGTTCCCATTCGCGTCACAGTGCGACCAGTTGAATTCTATGTGGAACTCTATCTGATATTTCCCTCACTTAATTTCCAGCTTATATGGCCGTCTTCTCCACCAACCCCAGCTTAAACCGCCGCTCCCGCCGTCCTGCCTGCTCGGCTCTACCACAGTGCTCAGCCACGCCGCCACCGCGTGTACCCCGTCACTGAGCAAGCAGGGATCACCGCCTGCATGCCTCGGACCATATCAGAGCCTCCTGCCTATACCGGTGAGTTTATGGGATACCGTAGGCGAAGATGACCGCGCTGTTTTGGCAGTTGCATTGCCTGCACGGCCTAACCTCCGTGACCGCGCCATGGCTACCATTATGCCGTCCATTTCCAGTATCCTGCTAGCTGTTATACAAGGGTGTAGATTGCGCAGCGCCCTGCTAGCTGTTATACAAGTCTAAGATCTTTCAAAAAAAAGGAAAAGAAGAAGGCTAAGATAAGTTGGATCTTAGAAGCTAGAAATTCCATGTTAAGTAGAGAAAAACTGAAATATCGATGACTCCTATTTCGATATGGCTCCAGATTATAACGATGCAGTGATGGTACATTATGACATATAGTTACAAATTTATACAAAATACAGCTGTTTCTTCAATCATAAGCATTACACTTGTATAGCAAATACAACTCTAGTCTTAAGGATAGAGGTATATGGTAACATCTAGACGCGCAATGCAGCTAGCTTCCCTGAAACAAAAAGATTAGGAGGGCGTCGAATGCGAGCTTCCAGCCATAGCTTGGAGCAGTCTTGGTACCGGGGGCATCGTGATCTCAACTAGCCCTTCGAGAATCTGAACCACCTGTCCCATTGTTGGCCGATCAAGCTCATCATCTTGAATGCACCAACACGCAACCTTGCAAGCCAGCTCAGCCTCATCCAGATTGACATCACCATGCAAGATGTGATCTACCAAACACCCAACGTCTCCTTCAAGAAGCTTATGTGCGGCATGCACAGGGAAATAAACATCAACGTTGCCACCACCAGGACATGATGTGCACGAGTTCCTTCTTCCAGATATTATTTCCAGCAACACCATCCCGTAGCTATAAACGTCGACTTTTGGTGTAATAGCTACGCCGCTAATCCATTCAGGTGCAAGGTACCCTGCAGTTCCTCTCATTGTAGTTAGTACTCGGCTAAATTCCCTTCTCAAAAGCTTTGCCATGCCGAAGTCTGCAATTTTTGGAATGAATGAAGCATCAAGAAGTATGTTTTCTGGCTTAATATCACAGTGTATTATGCAGTCTCGACAGCTCTCATGCAAGTAGGCTAACCCTCTAGCAACCCCCAAGGCTATCTGATATCTGACAGTCCAACTCAATATCGTTGAATTGTTTCGAAATAGATGGATATCAAGTGAGCGATTTGACATGTGTTCATAAACAAGCAACCTCTTAGAACCCTCACAACAGAAACCAACAAGCTTAACTAAATTGATGTGTTGGACAGCTCCAATCGAGCTCACTTCAGCTCTGAATTGCTTCTCTCCTTGATATGCACCGTCAAGCCTCTTCACTGCTATGGGTATTGAGTCATTTATAAGTCCCTTGAATACAGAACCAAAACTGCCTGCCCCCAACTTTTCTGTGAACTTTTGCGTGGCACCCTGTAAATCAGTGTATCTAAATGCAATGATTCCATTAGAACCTTGAGCAACATTGGGTATGAGATCAGAGCTCCTCCTTTTGTGTCTCCAAATCATTAGTACGAGGATTAGTCCAAATAGGCCTAGTGCAGAAAAGCCTATGCCAATTGCAACTCTAATAAGAAACCCTCCGTTGTTTTTCAAACTTTTGATATCTTTACCAGAAAGCCGAAGGTAAATAGTTTCTTCATTTGAATTGGTAGTGCCACCACATTGTAACTGTCTCATGTTAAGCAATTCATTATTCCAGATAGAACATCCATCGTTGTTGAAGGAATACGCGTTGCAGGAGCAATTATTCAGGCAAATTTGTGCACACTCACTTATGCTTGCAGCAGCTTCTACTTTTGGGGCATTCTGCGGTAACTTAACACATGACACAGAGTAAAACTTGTCCGTGGTATGCGTTATGGTTTTGTTGCTAATACAGTCTAAAGGAGTATTTCTCGAGCACCCACTGGTTCGATCCTCTAGCTCCCAATCCTCAGGGGATGTTATGGTGAAGCCCTCCATGCATTTGCAATATTGAAGTGCATTATCATTGCAAATTGTGAAAGGTCCACAGATTGCATAGACATCACATTGAGCTTTTGGTTGGGCGTATATCATTACCCAGTCCTGTGAACCCTTTAACCAGATGTACACCTTTGATCTACCTGAAACATCATGTACTTGGCGAGTAACCATATTTTCATCTTCTAAGTTATATGTGTAATACTTCTCTTGGTCATTGTTGACAAATATCGAACTGAAAACAGAATGGGCTGCCATCTCTGGAATTGAGGCAAAGTATCTGCCGTTCCATACACCGCTAGACCAATATGGTACCAAGGAGTTCAATGGCGCAAGCCAGAACTGGTTAATGCCACTGGGGTCTATCTCAGTACAGTAGATGCCACTAGCTGGGCTGATCGAGTTTTTTGAAGAAACAAGGCGGCGATTTATGCCGGTAACCTTGTCCCATCCAAGCTTTGCCCCAGGAAAAAATGTATCTGTGGGATGATCAAAGCTCTGCCACAAAAATTCTGATAAGTTCAAAGAGTTTGCCAGGATGAAATTTCCACTACTCAACAGCACTGCTGTGGTGCTATTTCTTGTGATGGTTGCTTGTGTAGACCATATTATGGACTTGGTGGACCGGTTTAAGATGGCAAGGTTGCCATCATGGGAGATTGTGAGCTCCAGTGAGGTGATATTCTTGATTGGCTTATCCCTATTTGCAACCCATGCTGAAGTAAATTTGGGAACTGTGTTGAACCATATGCCAAGGTACCAGTTGGGAGTGCTTCCAGAAGATTTTCTGCTTGTTTCGAAGAAGCCAAGCGCGTACCTGCCATTTCTGGAGATGAGCTTGTCGTTGACGCCAAGTGTCTGGCCGGCTAAGATGGTGTCCGTCGCGGCAGAACTTGCTGGGATGTTTAGGTACAAGAGCAGGGTGAAAACAGTGAGGTGGAGCGGCATGGTGAACTGAAGGTGAGGGTGTGCAGAAACTTGTCGTGCAAAGGCTGCAAATGTAGACTGGATGCTCAGTGGTCATGGTGATAAATAGTCACGGCGGAGTCTAAGCACAAGGGCCTAACTGTTGGAGTGAAAATTTATTCCTGTGGTGATGATCAACTGCATTTTGCATACCCTGCATGGCAGGCCAACAATGTAGTCTATAGTCTTGTTGTGCACTGGATTTGTGTGGCAGAAAGGAAAGGGCAAAGGAAGGATAGCGACTTGTCGTTGGCGAACAGGTAATGGCACCATGGCAGCGTGATCCTGTATTCCTCTAGGCATCCCTCTGATCTATGGCACATTCTTTTATTTTTCAATCCGTTGCCAACTTGCCATTGATGGTTTGCCTAGGTCATAGGGAGTCAGGTGGTCACATATGGTGTGCAACAGTGCAAGGGTATGTGTTGCCGTAGCGTGCACTGTTCGACTGGAGCAGGAGCACTTTGATCCGTGTGCTGCGCGACTGATCATGGTGCCTGCTCTGCAGGTGCTGGCAGCACTGATCGCGAGGGATGGAGGCCATGGCACTTGTTGCTGCATCTTGGAGTGAGAGCATGTCTGGGATAAGTAGCGGTACTGACTCCGGTACTGAACTGCAAGAGATGTATGTAGGGGACGGACAAGTAGCAGGACTGAGCTGCTCAGCACTTTTAGGTGTGCGTGGAGGCTTAGCCTGAATTTATGAATCTTTTGCCTGCTTGTTCAGTGTGGTGTGAGATATACTAGATACTAGAGAGACATTCAGAAAGTGCAGGAGATACAGTGAAGTGCTGCTATTTCTCATACTGATGCATAACAACATGAGAGAGATTGACAGAATGGGACTTTAAAAAGTTTGCAAGAGGCAATCGGTTCTTATATAATTTACTGCCATACACAGATCAGTTTCTGTAATTTAGTACTCCCTCCGACCCATATTAATTGTCGCTGCTTTAGTACAATTAATATGGATCGGAGGGAGTAGTACATATTTGTATTTTGTTGATGTGCACATGCACAGATCAATTTTATAATTCAGTGCAACATGCTTACTCCCTCCGTCCGGGTTTATTAGGCCCCCTTTTATTTTGGGCTAAAGTTTGACCTATAAATTTAACTAACAAAATGTAAACTACAAGTCATAAAGATTATATTGTTGGAAAGCTCTTTCAAATACAAATCAAATAATATAATGTTTAATAGCATATACTTTATATTTTAGTAGTTTATAGATGGTCAAAGTCTGGCATAAAATGCGAAGGGGTCCAATAAACCCGGACAGAGGTAGTAATTGCTTATATTTGTTTTTGACTTTGTGCTGTCTTAGGTACTTGTGATGATGAGTTCAGCGTTCAGGTCCACCATGGGTATTTCTTCCGGTGGTTTTGGACAGAACAGGACACATAGTTGATCCAACGGAGTAATCAGCTCTGCTAAGGGTGGTAACAAATAATTAAGCACGGTGGAATCAAGCATCGCAGCCAAACAAGTGGATCCAAGGCTTATTCCAGCGGCGGTACGGCAGGGCAACGATCTGGACATCCGGTCTAGTCTTATTCTGGACTGGATTTTGTGGTGATCAACGACGGGTCGGTGAACGGCGAAGAACTGGTCCAAAATGGGTCTAGTCTCGTTGGCCTGAGCGGCAGGTATCTCTCTCTTTCTGTCGTCCAAAATCTAACACTTGCCATACGTTTACTACGTTGGTTATCCTGCAGTGTCCTGGTTGAAATATGGCTTTTAAATAAGTTCTGAGCTAGTAGGAGCTGCATGGAATCACCACCACTCGGTTGAACTACCAAAAACCTCAAAGAAATTCCGGACGGTACTTCATTGGTTCGTTCTACTATGTATGCATAATTTCATTCTGTGGCAAGAGTAACTAAAGTTGTTTAGAGCTTTTCCTTTTTCTTTTTGCGTGGCATGAAGAGTCTTAATGTTATTCATAGCATAGAAAGGTTTCGAACTTGATTTTATTGGACCTGAAAATTTATACAAGTATAGCGAGTCTGGAAGTATGTTTATAAGTTATAACCCCTTCAAGCATTGAATTAGAGACAATTTACCCCTATGTAGGACCTTTGGGTATTGGCTAGAGAGGTAAGAATAGGAGGTTCAAGTTATACCCATTTTTTTTCAACACACGTTCCTACTTTTTTTCAGTACACAATATACATTTTCTTATACGTGTGTAACATTATTTTGATACACTTTGAATATTTTTTACATGAATTATGTACATTTTTTCAAATACTTGTTTTTGAACATTTTTTAGAAAACATATTTAAAAAATTCAAATACATGTTGAACCCTTTTTAATGGCACGATTTTTTTAAAACTAAACGAATATATTTTTACATAGTATAAACCTTTTTTGAAAATATCATGAACACATTTTTTGAAATGCGTGGACATTTAAAAATAAACTAGCAATTGCCCGTGCGTTGCAACGGGTGTAAATATTATAGTGATACGACGCATATAATGTCTAGCATATACTTTTAGGATTCTTATACACATCCATTTTCTTTAATCATATCGGAATACTTAATTTGACCACACTGGACCTACCTGTGTTTGGTGTTGCAAAGCGTTGGCCCCATTGGACCTCATGGGAGCTATTTATCGCCTATAGGCGAGCGTCTTATGGGCCGGCCAAATTCGGATTCCAGCGGCAGCGGTTTACTGAGTGTGTTTTATTTTCTATGTGTTCCTGTGTTGGTTTTTTATCGTTTATTTTTTATTTTTTGGTTTTATTTTTTTACTGAAGAGGTTTTCTATTTCTTTTTCTTCGGTTTCCTGTGTCTGATTCCTTGGTTTTCTTTCTTTCTTTTGTTTTCGTTGTTTTTTTTTTCATTTTTTTCAACACATGTTCCTACATTTGAAGTACACATTGTACACTTTTTCATACACATGTAATATTTTTTTGATACATGTTGAACATTTTTTTTTCAAATGCATGTTTTTAAACATTTTTTAATACATGTTAAAAAATTAAATACATGTTGATTTTTTTAATACTATGTAATGATTTTCAAATACATGTCTTTTAACTTTTTTGAAATCATGTAAAAAATACAAATACACGTTGAACATTTTTTAATGGCATGAAACATTATTTTCAAACTAAGAGAATATATTTTACATTGTATAACTGTTTTTAAATGTCATGAACATATTTTTGAAACGCGTGAACATTCTTTTTAAGACTAGGCAATTGTTCGTGCGTTGCAACGGGATGTCTGATATCATGTCTGATAATTTTTGCTTCGTTGTAAATATCATGTCTGCTCATCCAGATGCCATGTCATCACCAACCTGATCTACCTTGACGAGGTAAGAAGGCTTGATATCACTAAAGAGAATACTAATGCATGCTTAAGGATTGAATAGAATAGACATGAGAAAGAAATCTCTTGAAATAACTAATGCCACAAATAGAATCAAGTTTACTGTGAATTATGAACATCTCTAGAAATAATGAAGGACATGTACTGCATCAACACAGCAAGCAACCAAGATCTCTTGCGGACGATTTTCTTTCATGACAAGGTTCAGCATAGGACGCTACATATTCATTATCAAAAGAATTCTTTCATAGCATCAGTCTGTTGAACTACATGAAATTTCTGAACATGGTATAGTTCTTCAGTATTTGCACATATCCTTGCTCCTTATATAATCGGCCATTGGAATACTTGTGGATGGGGTTGCATATCGTGGTAGTCGTCCTTGATGCTTACCGTTAGCAAACCATCCTTGCCGGAAGAAGCTTCAGCTTCTTGAGCCAGTTGTCGCTTGACGTATTGAGCGTCCTCTCCACATAAGAGGAGCGGGCCATGGAGTCAAACAAGCTCCACTCCTGCAGTAGCAGCCAAAGGTCGGCCTTGTCGTAGGCCGCACGAGAGAACTGGAGTGTCATGATGCTGGTGAGTCAAGGTCGCCGGATCCATTGATGTGTTGCTCGAGCTCCACGACCGACGTCTGGTAGCCCTCTTTGTTCATGCGCTCATGGACGAACTGGTCGGTTAGGGAGGCACATGTGGCTATGTGAGCCATGGAGCTCGTTTGGTGGTCCTGCGCAACCAACTTAACTAAATTGATGTGATGGACAACTACAATTGAGCTAACTTCAGCTATGAATTGCTTCTCTCCTTGATAAGCACCATCAAACCTCTAAACTCCAATGGCATTGGAGCCCTTAATAAACCCCTTGAATACAGAACGCAAACTGCCTCCCCCGGACATATCTGTAAAACAATGTTGCTCGTTGAAGATCATTGTATCTAAATGCACTAATTCCATCACAAACTTCAGATTCATTCCGTATTTGACCAGAGCTCTTGTTTTTGGTTCTACAAACCATCAGTAGGAGGGTGAGTGCAAATAAGCCTACAACAGAAATACATGTACCAACTACAACTTCACTAACTATCCCTTTTTTGTTGTTTTTCAAACTTTGTACATCTTTAGCACAAAGACAAAGATAAAGAGTTTCTCCGTTTGAATTTGTAATGTCACTGCATTGTGGTTGTCTTACGTTGAGCAATTCATTATGCCACATAGAACATCCGCTGTCACCCAAGGAGAATGCGATGCAAGAGCAATTACTCAGGCAAATTTATGTGCACTCACCCGCGCTTGCAGCAGCTTCTACTTTTGGGGCATTCTGGCCAACTTAACACATGGTACATAATAGAACTTGTCTGTGGTATGTGGTCTGCTTCTGTTGCTAATGCAGTCTAACTGAGTATTTCTCGAGCACCCAACAGCTCAATTTTCGAGCTCCCAGTCCTTTTGGGGATATTATGGTGAAGCCCTCCATACAGTTGCAATGTGAAACTTTATTATCAGTTCATATTCTGGAAGGTCCACAAATTGCATGGACATCACACTGAGCTCTTGGTTGGGCATTGATCACTACCCAATCCTCTGAGCGCTTCATCCAAATGAATGTCTGTGCTTGACCTGACACGTCAATGACATGACGAGTAACCATATTTGGATCCATATAATCAGCTACTAAATTATATGTCAAGTACTTATCTTTGCCATTGTCAACAAATTTTGGACTAATAGAGTGGCAAGCTGACATCTCTGGAAGTGCGGCGAAATATTTGCCGTTCCATCCACCAGTGTTAAGTTGGCCAGAATGCCCCAAAAGTAGAAGCTGCTGCAATCGCGAGTGAGTTCAGTGCTACAAGCAATAACTGGTCAACACCACTGGGGTCGTCTAACTGCTCATGGTATGCACAGGCAACCAGGTCGACCAAGTTTTTCCAAGAAACAAAACGACGATTCAGGCCAGTGATCTTGTTCCATCCGAGCTTTGCCCCAGGGAAAGATGTATCCATGGGGTGATCAAAGCTCTGCCACTAAACCTCCGACGAGTTTAAAGAGTCTGTCAGGATGAGATTTCCACTACTCAACAGCATAGCAACAATGGTGCTATTTCTTTTGATGTTTGCTTGTGTGGACCAGATTAAGGACTTTGTAGAGTGGTCTAAGACGACAAGATTGCCATGGTGGGAGATTGCGAGCTCCAATGAGGTGGTGTTCTTGATTGGCTTATCTTTGTTTACAACCCAGGCTGAAGTAAATTTGGGGACTGTGTTGAACCATATGCCAAGTTACCAGTTGGGAAGAAGCCAAGGGTGTATCTGCCATTACTTGAGACGAGCTTGTCGTTGATGACAAGTGCTTTGCTGGACAAGTACTTGTTGAGGTGAGTAGGCGCAAGAGAATCTGAGGATGGTGAAAGCAATGAGGAAGGGATGCATGGCAAAATGGAGGTGGTGAGGGTGTGCAGAAGGTTGTTGTGCGGGGGCTGCAAATGTAGGCTGGGTGCTGAATGGTCATGTCGGAGTAAGCACAACATCCAAACTAGTATATGAGGATTGTGATGATGAAATGCTTCTTGCATAGTATGCACGGCAGGATTTGCGTGGTGGAAATGGGAAGGGTGGATGAAGAAGAATGCTGGGGATGTGAGCGCCAGACACTTGTTTGCCGGTTGAAATCTCGTCGTCGCTCTCCTCCAGTTACCCAGCGGACCCGGTCAGAAGAGGTCTTTGCACCTGAATAGCGATTTGTTGGTTACTATGAATTGAGATACTGATGTGTGTGTGGTTTAATGATGAGAGCGACACTGTTCTTTTTGCACCAAAGTGAAGTTCAATTGCAGCCAAAGGAAAACAAAAATAAATCTAAAAAAAGTGAAGTGCAATTACAGCAAGTACAAGTTGCAATTCCACAAAAAGAAAAGTTCATTTGCAACAAATAAAAAACTGGTGAAGTAACAAGAAAAGGGTGACTGAAAGTTCAGAAACGTGACTGAAACTTAACAGAAGTAACTGAAACTTAAAAAAAAAAACACTATAACTGGACACATAAAGAAGACTGAAACTTCAACGCTAAAAAATAAAATGTGGTTAATACAATTCTGCTGCTTTCATTCCGTAAAGAAGAGAGATTGGCCTTATTTAAATTCATCCATCAACCATCATCTACTGTATAATTAACGAGCGCTGATTTTCCCAGCTCCATTCATGGCATTTGTACGACAGATGTTCAGTTGGTGAAGCCACTTCTGTTGCACTTATGCACCCTCCCCCTCAGCCCCCAGTTTATAAATAATCGGCACCTCTAGTGCTACAGAGTTCACAAGAAGAAGACGAGTGTTCTACGTTGCTAGTTGTGCAAGCATGGGGAAGATCCATGAAATTGATGAAGGGGTTGACATGCTGAGACCACAAGTATGCATGGGAGTAGGAGGTAGCAGGAAACTTAATTTGTGGCCAACAAGAATATTGTGAAGTCCAATCGAAGATGATGGTCGCTGAATTTCTATGCCTTGTGTTTAGAAAAAACTGAAGCAAAAGCTAAGGTTGAACCGTTGAAGTGGGTACCTTGTCTCTGCAGGAAGAAGAGTGGCTTTTATTAAGTCTTGACTAGTATGCCTATGAACACATGTCAACATGCTACCTAAGATTAAGACTAAAAGCCATAGGAAAAAAGCACATTATAGCGCTGCTAATAGCAACGCTATAGCGTGTAGAGAATTCTCTCTCTCTCTCTCTCT
>CBMN010004392.1:0-10819 GCA_000582825.1 Hordeum pubiflorum | reverse complement strand
CCCCCCCAGAAAAGCAGAAGGATCACCTCCGGTGTCAGAAATGTCTAGCCTTATATGGCTCCACGAGTTGCAGAAACTAAAAAAGCAGTTACTTTTGTTCCCCGCTAGTTGAATTTGATAAGGCGCAGGACAAGTTAACGTCGTTGTCCAAATAGATATTGCAGAACATTTTTGACACCTTTCATGGTTCCTTGTTAGTGGTTTAAATTTCTAGTGATTTTTTAATCACATTTAATTGAAATAACAAATGTTCCTTTCTCTGCGGCGCAATAAAATATGTCCTTCGAGTTTCATATGATTCTCTTTCTAGGTAAATTTCTGTTCATTAGGCTGACCCTGTGATGAACTTGATCGTCCTGTAGATGCTACTTACCAATTCAAAACTGCTTGTTGTTCTTTTGTTTTGTGCATTGCTGGGTTTCATTGTATATGTGGGCTAGTTTGTAACTCAAAATTAAGAAGTTTATATTTTTCATCTTTCTTCTGCCTTGTTTTATGTCTACTACCGTTCTTCTGTGAATTGTTATTGGTTGCATAATTGGAATTCCTTCTGGAAGTTCAAATTAATGTATTTCACCTGTTAGCTCTGATCGGTACTTCATTTTTACCTCAGCTAGTTTGATATCTAATATATGGAGAACACAAGGCTGCTCTAGTGTTGAGATCTAAAATTTGGAATCAGGAGATTGTTGAGCCCGTTGGTTCATAGACTGCCTGCTTTGAGAATTTTCTATGTTGATAGCTTTCTTGTTGTCTTGCATGGCTTCCAAGTATTTACTGATAATCACAATTTTTATTTTTCCAGCTAAAATATCCGAAGATCCTCGGTAGCACCCATCAAGTGGTGTTCTTTGCCAATATAAGCAAGATTCTTCAAGGTGATGGTTGAGTTGCAACACTGCTGATCTCCATGTCTGTGGCTCCACACTTCAATCTTGGACTTGTTCCCAGGGACATGAATGGTAGCATTCCAGTTAGTTCTGCAAATTCCTCTGGGCCAAGTATTGGTGTTAGCTCTTTGGTGACCGATGGCAACTCATCACTCTCTGGAGGTGCCCAGTTTCAGCATAGTACGAGCATGAATGCTGATTCATTCATGCGCCTTCCTTCCTCACCGATGTCATTTTCATCCAATAACATATCTGGTTCGTCAGTCATCGATGGGTCCACCATGCAGCAAAGTCCACCTCAAGAGCAGATGCAGAAGCGGAGATCATCTAGTGCAACATCACAACCTGGGATTGAGGCTGATGGTGCATTTCATGGTCAGAAGAAGCCAAGGGTTGATATTAGGCAAGATGATATACTGCAACAGCATTTGATTCAGCAGCTGCTCCAAGGCCAGAGTTCTCTTCATTTCCAGGGTCAACATAACCCACAGCTTCAAGCGTTAATCCGGCAGCAGAAACTGGCACATATTCAGCATCTACAGCAGCATCAGTTGTCGCAACAATTTCCTCAGATCCAGCAATCTCAAGTTGGCATACCTCGACAGCCGCATTTGAGGCCGCCGCTAGCACAGCCTGGGATGCAACTACCTGGGCCTGTTAGGACTCCTGTCGAGAGCGGGCTTTGTTCTCGAAGGTTAATGCAGTATTTGTATCATAAGCGTCAGCGTCCAGAGGTGAGTCTCTTCAATATATACATTGATTAGAAGACATGAGCCATTAAAAGATCAGTTTACTCACATACTGTCTTGTAGAATAATCCCATAACATACTGGAGGAAGCTTATTGATGAATATTTTGCACCACAAGCAAGAGAAAGATGGTGTGTGTCATCATATGAAAAAAGAGGGAATTCTGCGGTTGCTATTCCACAGACAGCTCAGGTTAGTTAACAGTTTTCACCTGAAATTTCCCTCGAATACTCGGAAGTTGCCATGCCCAACATCACTTTCATATCGACGTTCAAAATAAGTTATTTAACATTTCCTTAATGGTCTCATTGGATCATTGAACACTGTTTGATTATCAAGTATCTTTGTTGGTAGTGAGGAACACTATACTTGTATTGTAGTCGGCAATGGCTATTGTAATCTGTCATGCAATGATTAATATGATTGTAAAATATGTTCCATGTAATGAATCCATTGTAAGCTGATAAAGCTGATTCTGTGTCTAGTCTGCATATATGGTCAATAGCAAGGGTAGTTATCCTTTGATGTTACATGATATCTATGAAATCATCTATCACATGGTCATATTTCTCCTTGTTACAGGATACATGGCGTTGTGATATTTGTAATACACATACTGGGAAAGGATATGGTAAGTTGATTTCTGACTAAGTTTGCTCAATCCTTCTCCATGGCTGCTTCTGGAAAATGAATGCTGATCTCTTATGGAATTATTCTGTAATAATCACCAAATTCAGTATTCCTGTAGTTCATGTGAAAACAGTTAAGCATGATAACTTATATAGGCTGTGTTACTCAAGCATGCTATAATTTTCTTTAGCTGCACATAACACCTTATCATAAGGAATTGTGGGACATATTCACGAATGAAAAACACACTCTTGGAAAGATGGTAGTGTTGCAGTGTGTAGTTTTAGCATTGCATTTCTTCTACAGCAACGTTTTGTTTATGTAGTCCTGCACTTTGCTCCTCCTGTTTTTTGGTGAACACCATAACATCTCTTTTTTGGGCTCTTTCTGTTTTGCTCCTTAAATGTGTTATTCTCATAGACTAGAAAACACGTGTGTGTGCAATGCGCATTTACATATTGTATGTTTTGTATAGTATATACTCACATATGAAGGAAACCATATCTAAAATATAAATCACCTAATTTTTTTAGGTATACCTAGACTTATTTCTGCCATAAACATCTCCTAAACAAAAACTTGTACTTTAATTTGTACATATGTTAGTTAATTTTCTGTGTTTATATCAAAATGTATCTTTTTTTTTTGCGAATAAAATGTATCTCTTTGAGCTTACTCCTTTTTATTTCTTATATGCATCTTGCAGAGGCTACCTACGAAATACTTCCTAGACTCTGTCAAATTCGATTTGACCATGGTGTTGTAGATGAATATCTATTCCTTGACATGCCCAATGAATTCCGGTTGCCCAATGGATTACTTCTCCTGGAGCATACAAAAGTTGTTCAGAAGAGCATCTATGATTATCTACATGTTACGCACGAGGGTCAACTGCGAATAATATTCACTCCGGAACTAAAGGTATGTTGCTAGATGTAGTAGCTTGCCCATGCCCTGGCACCAATGTCTTGGGTACCTTATTTTGTGGACCATTAGTGAGCATCTGGATGTTACAAATGAGGTCCAAACAAGGACTATTCTTATCTGCTGATTGCTGCCTATGCAGATTATGTCTTGGGAGTTCTGTTCACGACGGCATGACGAGTATATCACTCGCAGGTTTCTAGCACCGCAGGTATTTGGCGCTCTTCCTGTTTTGCGCATTTAGAAATCTTCTGTTCTTTTCTTAGACATTTCTATTTTTTTTTACTTATGTAGCAAGTACTCCCTCTATCCATATATATAGGGCCTAATGTGTTTTTCGAGGCTAACTTTGACCACATATTAGAGCAATAATATATAACATGCAAGTTAGACAAAGCATACCGTCAAATTCGCACGTGAAAGGTGCTTCCAATGATATAATTTTTACATTATACATCTCATATACTATTAATTTTATCAATAGTCAAAGGCAGTCTCGAAAAACATCTGGCCCTATATATATGGATGGAGGGAGTAGCAAATGTGTACCTAATTATAAATCTGAATCTGTATGATAATCGCACCCATGTATTACTAGCAGCTTTTGTTTGCTTTGGTCTGCAGAATGTTAATATGGTTTTTCATATGCGTAATATTGATCTATGTGGCCAAGATAAGATTTTTGCATGTGTGTGCCTTTTCTATGCTACAAGATACTGGTAATCTGGTATTGTTTCTTTTCTACGATTTTGTGCAAAACAATCGTATTATGGGTTGTATACCTCCATATTGCATTTTGTTAACTTACTAAATAGTTACCATTATATATGTTGAGCTAATAGCGCCAGATTCTAATTAATGAAATGCTTGGTAGTACTGATGAGAACGAGCCAAGACAGGTGTGTTTTCAACCCGCTGTCTAAGAGTACTGGTTCTTTGTTGCAGAACAGTCTCTGTGTAGATTTTTTTTTTGATATTTATTGACTGCATGAATTTAGCTATTATGTGTTATGGCTGCTGAATTTTGGAATCTTTATTGGCTCAAGCTATTTCTTGTTTTGTCTATGTTTTGAGGAACTTAAGTTGTTTAGCATAGTGAAACTGTTTTTCTTTTACTCATCTGCTGCTTCAAGGTTCAAAGTGTGGATACCACGTCTTTGTTACTTTAAAGCTTATACTTTTGGCATTTTCAGTCTTCTATCGTGTAGCTTCTGCTTTCCAGTTGCAGGAAATTATGAAAGACCAGTCTGCAAACTATATATGGTTTAATTTTGGCACCTTTATATTTTCTTACGTACATGCTTCTGTTTTACCAGGTTAATCATCTGCTTCAAATTGCCCAGAAGTATCAAGCTGCTGCCAATGAAAGCGGGCCTGCTGGGGTATCGACCAATGATGCACAAGCCATTTGCAACTTGTTAGTAAACCTAGCATGCAACGCTACTGTATCATTCATTTGCTTCTTACAGTTTCTTTTGGCATTATAAATCACAGAAATATGTACTTCATTCTGTCTAAGAGCTTACCTTCTGTTATATTCTAATCAATGTGAGGACGTGTTTTTTGTTCTCAAAGGTTTGTGTCAGCATCACAACAGCTAGCGAAAAATCTGGACCGCCACAGCTTAAATGAACACGGGCTTTCTAAAAGATATGTTCGCTGCTTGCAGGTAATCAGAGTCCCCTTTGTAGTATTTATCCATCTCTTCCCTCGACATTATCTGAAAAGTACTTTGATTTTTTACTTAGTTATTATTGGATGCTTCTATGGATGAGGATTTGTGGTTCTCGGGTGCCACACACCCCTATATAAATATACCATTAAAAAATATATCAGAAAATTTCAAAAAAATCTGAAATTTTGGGATATCAAACCTGGGTGCCCATTCTACACCCGTGTTCAGTTTCGTGGGGAATGGGTGCCCATGGTAATCTCGGTAAAAAAGTTAAAAAATTCCTATGTATAGGGAAAAAATTGGATGGATCGTATATCGGACCGTATTTCCTTCGCCATGGATACCACGGGCACCCATTCCCCACGAAACTGAACACGGGTGTACAACGGGCACCCAGGTTCCCAAAATTTCAGATTTTTTGAATTTTTTTGATATTTCTTTTAATGCTATATTCATATAGGGGTGTGTGGCACCTGAGAGCTCCAATGCATCTCCCATGCCTCGTGTTGATTGCTTGTGTGCTCTTCTCAGATATCAGAGGTGGTGAATCACATGAAGGACTTAATTGAGTTCAGCCACAAGAACAAGCTTGCTCCTATAGGTATGAGACCATGCACATTCATCAATCAACATCATCTTAAGTGTTCACCTGGGTGCTGAATCAAGTTTTCCTAAAACAGTTTCTTCATGACCAATGATTTGTCTGTAGTTTGCACCACTGTAGAACAAATCATACTATTGGATCCTTTCTTTTGAAAACAGCCGCGCTTTTTCCATAGAAGATCCAGCAATGTTCTAATGCTCATGGTTTAAATTGCTTAATGGTTTGCCTATAAATCTGCAGAGAGCCTGAAGAACTATCCCAGACAAACGGGGCCAAAGCTTACAATGCAGAACATGCACGAGGCAAAGGGGACCAACACGGAAATGAACACCCATGGGAATAATAACGAGGCCCCAGGTGCCGGAACTGTTTGTAGCAGTCCGCAGAATGCCGCAACACAAAACAACTACCAGAATATGCTGAGAAGCTCAAGTGCAAACCAGGGTTTGCTTCAGCAGGAGGCGTCACAGAATGCCGTGGCGCTAAACAATTACCAGAATATGCTTAGAAGCTCAAGCGCAAACCAACTTCAGCAGGAGGCATCACAGAACGCGGCGGCACTAAGCAATTACCAGAATATGGTTAGGAGCTCGAGCGCAAACCAGAGTTTGCTTCAGCAGGAGGCATCGAGTATGTGTCTAGATCCTTCCGTGCGGGTCAAAGGCTCTACAGGAATGCACAATGGCGTTCAGCTGGATGTGTCTAGATCCTTCCGTGCGGGTCAGCTTGGCCAGTTCCAGCAGCATGCCATGTCGTTCCAGCAAGCTATGCCCCAGCATCAGCAGAGCAGTTTCGGGGCTGGTGTGAGCACACAGTACCAGCAGCACCTCATCCAGCAGCTGCTGCAAGAAGCCAAGAGTAGCAACAACCGCGTAATGGCGCAGCAGCAGCAGCAGCAGGCTCCTAGCGGGTCAGGAGCTGTAATCACCAACAGCCCCGCTAGTGGAGACCAGGCACACCACATGAATAACGGAACCGCAAAGGACGCCACTCTGATGTGTCAGACGGGGCCCAGCAATCTGATCAACAGTGGAGCCGGCATCGTCCAACGATGTAGCAGTTTCAAGTCGGTGAGCAGCAACCCGGTTGCTGCTGCGGCCGCTTCCGGTGGAAACCCGGTGAGTCCCAAGGCGGAGTCCATGCACGAGGTGGACGAGCTGGACCATCTCATCAGCAGCGAACTCGCGGAGAGCGGGCTGTTCTTGGGGGAGCAGCAGGGAGGCGGCGCATACTCGTGGAACGTGTGATTGAGTACTGCTAAACCGGTTGTCTTTAAGTAAAATCGCCTTAGATTATTCGAACTTTATTATTTTCGAGCTTTCGCGTCGCTGACGAGAACAGTTTCTGATGATCATGCACCGATGACTGATGGAACCTTCAGTTATGTGAGAGTGTGAGGGATCTGGCTGGGAAAGTTGAGAGCAGTGCAAGCCAGTATTATTAACCAAGGAATGCCATGCTGTGGGTTGTCATTGTGCTGCATTCTTGCTGATTTTATTATGGCCCTCGGAAGAAAATATGTACTAAATCAGCGACAATTTATATGGATCGGAGGGAGTATCTTGTTTCCTTGTTGGTTTTCAATTCCAATCGCCTCTTTAAAATAAAAAAATGAACATCATGGATGGATGGAACTTAAAAATTTTTGCAAAGAAAAGGATGGAACTTATTTTTTTTTTGTTGCATCTTCCTAAATAGTAGCCACGAATGCGTAATCGGAGGATAAAACATGATTGCATTCCATAGTAGGATGCTCCTGTAAGATGTGCCATGAATTCTTGCCCATCTATCAAGCTCCTTGTATTGTTTTCAGCTCCATCTAGACTAGATGGATTGGCTAATATACTTTTTATATGGCTTATTCTCCCATTTCATCATAATAATAAAGTAAACAATATAAGTGCAAGAGAACACTAAATTTTAATTTTCTTGAATTGGCAGGGGCCGCGCAAACGCTTCCCCCGTCCAACACAAATTATAACGCCCACTATTTCACTTGAGAAGATGGTAGATCAACGTATTCATCAAGTGCAATGTGAGCCATTAATTTAGGTCACGACCCTTCTTGATCAGCCGTTGACCCCGTCTAGGTAAGTATGTTGTAATGATGCACCTAGCGGTCCTAATGTAGCCGGTTCATGTCGTCTAATCTTCTTTCCGCGCCGATGTGGTACTAAAATAAAAGAAATATTTTTTTTGAGACAAAAATAAAAGAAAGATGAGCGCTGCGTTGCCCTGCTGCATCCACGGGCTGCCGGGACGTGGGCCAATTTGTGTTGGACCTGTGACTACTAATGGGCTCTGGATGGCCCGGCGCAGTTGCAGGAATACGAACTTGTAAGGCTGCTTGCTTTTATTTTTCTGCTTACTTGCTCTGCTGCCGGGGATGATAGTTGAGAAGTTTTCCTTTTGGAGTTGCATGGTGTATTGGCTAGTTGATGAGCTGGTTATTTTTTATTGGAGGCGTGTATGAATGCATGGCGTGACCATGGGTTTCTGATTTGTCGCATAACTAGTTGAACATGTGCACGTGTGTCAGCCCTTATATACCTGCAAAATAAATAAAAACATGTAACAGTCGTTTTTCTTTTTGTATTTTTTTCCGGGCTTCCAGCTTCACTAAATGGAACAATTTCCAACTATGTTACACCGCTTGACTGATGGAACGTTCAATTATGTGAGAGTGCGAGCAATCTTGATTAGAAATTTGATTATAGATGGGATGACATGGTGTGGTTGTCATTTGTGATGCATACTAGCTGATTATCTTATGGCCCTCAGGAGAAGATATGCCTTTCCTTTTTCTATTTAATTTTGAATCAAATCGCCTCGTTCGAACTATATTGCCTTATTGATCGATCAGTGACGATTTCAAAAGTCACAATCCATGACCGGTTCATCGACTAGGGAAGATAGATGAATATGATGACCACATTTGTATCGAGACACATTCAAACAAAAGACGATATATTTGAAGTTTGAATTATGATATCACCTTGGACACATAGCACCTACCAATCATAATGCCCAATAATTTGGTTGGCATATGGGGTATTTCAAGCCCCGAGGAAACAGGGGATGACAGGAGCCGATCTCCTTGAATTATCTTCTAGCCATAGTCATCTTTCTACAGAAGTACTTTTTTTGTAGACTCGGAACATAATATTGAAAATTTAAAGTCATCTAAAATTAATTAAATAAATCAGTTTTTATAGCACATGTTAAAAACTAATGATTAAAACTATTCTATCATGCTCGATCTTTGGATGATAGATGGCCGGAATTACTTGAGGCAACATCTTAGTTTTTATGGAACATCATACTTTGAATAGAAACAAAGTTAATTTCAATTACATAGACAACATCTCGATCCAGTGTTTGATTCCAAACAAAAAACTATCTGTGCCTTTTACAAACATTTGGACAGTCTTATCGACCAAATGACCCATAGGAGAATTTCTGGGATGTTGGGCTTTGCCAGGGAAAAACTCTACAAACCAAGTCATTACCGGCTTGTTGAATGAGACAAAGGAGATGTATGAAATATTTAACCATGAAAAAACAAGCAATGTGGATTTGAGTGCGAGAAAACAATTCAAGGACAAATCATTAAACCTCATACATTTATGAATTGTTCTCTTAGCTACACCTAACCTAAATAAACCTACTCTACAAACATTTTTATGATATTTGTTTCAGACTTATACATTGTAAAAAATCTTGATCATGATATTTAAGATAGTAAAAAAGGCACAAATACATATAAACACACTATAGTGCATCTAACTGGCATAACTTACACGCTAAGTGAATGTGATTTGGCAAAGATTCAGATGAAATTTAATTAAAAAATGTTTGCACTAAATTTATTTACAAAATAACAGAAACTTTAAGAAAAATGGAGATCCACCATACTACTTTTGTATTTGTACCAATAAGATTTTGAACTGTTATGTAATGATGAATTTGATTTGTCATATATAAGTGTGTTAAATGTCATCACGTACATAAAAAACTTGCCAAGTTTGTAAGGTGTATGAACGGGAAAAAAGTGCTAGTAACAAACCATAGTACTATAAAATAAGTGAAAATATTTAGTATAAATAACCAATTACCCTATTTAAATCTTTATTATTAATTATCAATTATAATCCAAGACATAAAGTAGATTCCGATGACGCCCATGCATAATTTATATGAATACCTACTAATAAACTAGTAAATCTGCACGTGCAACACACGTCTCGACTAATCTTATGACTATTATGTAAATTTATTTGTGTATGTAAATGGGTAATCTGATAGTAATAATAAAAAACTATTTTAAATGAATTGTTGTGTTGGTAAGGTTCTTTTTCCACGCAAAAAGTTATTGCATTCTTATTTCAAACGATCAGTAGCCTTCCTATTTTTATGAATCTTGAAGAACATATTCAAGTACTTAGGTACAAGCACTATATCCATTCTTATAATAAATATGATTATTTTCTCACAAGTCCTACTTTACATAATCTTATTTATGTTTCGCCCCTATCGTTTTAACCAACTCAGTTGAGTGCCACAGATCCATGGAGTAGGGGAACAACCGCTCTGAAGAAATATTTATATTTAAATAGAATTAACCAAAAAACAAATGTGTGGCTCTCAATAAAAATTGTGCGTGTAGAAACATTTATGGCCCCGTTGCGGACAATTATCTAGCAATACAAAAAATGTGTGGCTCTCAAATAAAAATTGTGCTTGTACAAATATTTATGTCCCTGTTGCGGAAAATTATCTAGTAATATAAAATATCAACTGAGAGGTCGACTAATGTACCCAAAAAATCCATGTAAGGTGCACATATTTATCGTGCTGAGCACTTGTGTTGGTATCATTTTCTAGCTAGAAAAAAAAATCAAAATTTGCCAATCGAGCAGTGTCCATGTCGTTCTTGTTAGATATAATCCAAACTTGCCAATCGATTTGTTTTTTACGAACAAACCATGTACGCTCAATGCACACCTGAAGTAATGAACAAATATTTACAATCAAATCTTGTCGAAAAGAAAGGACGTACCCTAATACAATTCATGCAAGCATCGACAACAAGACAAACTCTTCTCTTTTCATCGACATCTTCACCTCCCCCGACAGTAGTCAAAATGAGTTTATTCAGTGACCATGAGCCAATGTATTTTGACAACAAGAAAACATAAAAGCAAGTTTAATGGTACTCTATATATTTTATGTACAACATGGACAAGTTTACTGAACACTGTTAAGAAAAAACTTGCTGCCAACTACAGATTCAGACACAAGTGCAGAACATCTAGTCTTCGCCTTCGATGGCAACACACCTTTGAGA
>CBMN010004381.1:0-10960 GCA_000582825.1 Hordeum pubiflorum | reverse complement strand
ACCTGCTTGCCTATGCATCACAACATGCAACCAGCTCGCACCTGCTCGCCCAAGAGCCCCATCTTCCGCACCGGCTCTCTACACGCGGTCGACGCTAAGCAATTTGAAGAAAACACCTCAGAAGGGTATCCATGATGATGCATTTTTCAGAAACGCTTCGCAATCTAATCGTCGGCGTTTGCAGAAACACCTCAGTATGTCTATTTTGTGGCAATCTTAAAAGATGACCTAAAAGCTTCATCCATCGGAGTCATTTTTCATATAGGCCTTCGTATATATAGTTTGGAGGCGTTTATACACCCTTACCAAAACGCCTCATACTGACAACCGTGTTGTATTGTTTGGAGGCAAAAGCTAAGTGGGTTTGTGTAGGTTTGATTCTAGAGTTGATCGATTGGATTGAATTGGTATGTAGCGTGAAATAGTTGTATATCAGCGTGGCCTGGGTTGGGTGCTACTTTATTCCTTTTCCCGGGTTGACACCCTGGTTTGTTATGTGTGAGGAAATAATTGTTGTTTCATATCATATATTTCTAACCATGTTTTTGTATACTGTCGTAAGTAAGATTGTGTAATTCATAAAGGTGATGTGGCGCAGAAAACAAATATGATGATAAATGAAGTAAACATTGCATAAAGACATATAATTGTTGTCTTTTATGATTAAAAATATATGTAGGGCGATAAAATGGCGCATTAGGAGCAACTATTATTTTCTTTCTTTTCTTCACTTAACGTGTCTTACCACTTGGTTGGTTTGTGACGAAGAAGGTCGCCACCTCACCTCACCCATCCATGTTGACCGACAGATGTAGGAGAAAAAGAAGAAGAGAAGAGAAGGAAAGAAATCCCCAACGCAACTCATCAGATTTGGTTTGCTCCCTTCAATTCCGACCCAAATCTGTCCCAACTTCCACTCAAGCATCAGCATGGCGCCGGCGGCCGGCCGCGGCCGAGGACGAGGACGAGCCCGGGGACGCGGCCGCGGCCGTGGGCGTGGACGCGCCGCCAAGACCCCGCCTCCCGCCGCAGGTTCCTTTCCTTTCTCCTCCCACCACCTTCATTCCTCTCTGGTCTCGTGCGCGCTCTCCTCTCTAACGAATCCCCTTGCTCCCGCCCGCAGAACCCGCGCCGGAGCAGGAGCAGCTCACCGACACCCACGGTACTAGCCTCCTTCCGCCCTGCCTAAAGTTGTCGACTTTCCTTCTCATCACAGCCCGTCTTTCTTTTCTTGCCAGATGCCGCCGCCTCTGCCTCTGCCGGTCGTGAGACGATTGAGATCTCTGACTCACAGCCCGTCTTTCTTTTCTTGCCAGATGCCGCCGCCTCTGCCTCTGCCTCTGCCGGTCGGGAGACGATTGAGATCTCTGACTCGTCGGACGCATCGCCTCGCCCCTGCGCCTCGCCCGACGCCAACCAAGGTACCTTCCACCACAACCATGGATGGGTCTCTCTCGTCATTTGGTTTTACTCTTACGGTCTTTACTCCCCCGGGGGCTAACCAGACACAATCGACTTTGATGGAATGTCATGGTGCCAGGCTCAACCACAGTCGTCGACCAGAAGATCAAGGAGGAGCCAAGCTCCACCACGGTCGGCCAGAAAGCCGACGAGCCGTCTGCCACCAGTGGCAGTGATGATGAGCTAGTGCAGCACCAGCAGCAGGAGATGGAGGTGGAGGTGGAGGGTGGAGAGCCTCATGATGCGGCCACAGAGGAACAACTTGTCCCTCCACAACAAGCGCAGGAAAATAGCCAGCAGGAGGCTGCGGCTGACACCAACAAGCAAGCGGTACAAAGCGAGGAAGCAGAGGTGACAGAGCAGGAGGGTGGGAAAGCCGATGATGATGATGATGATGTAGCGGCAAAGAGTGCTGCTGCTGCTCCTGCTGCACAGAGTACAAGTGATGATGCACAGAATAAGCAAGACAGTCAAGCTGACCCACTCCACCATGGAGAAATGGTTGCTGCACAGAGTGCCGCGACTGATAATAATGCAGAAAATAAGCAAGACCCGCTCCCCCAAGGACAAATGGACCCTGAGCAGGAAGAGGAGGAGGAGGATCCCGAAGAGGTCGTTTTCGAGGACTCTGTCTCTGTGGGTGAAGGGCAGGCCGCAACTGAGGTCAAACAGGGAGAAGATCGTGCCAGGGCAGCGGAGGACGACAGGCAGGCTGCAGCTGAGAGCAAAGAAGAAGAACACATTGCTAGGACAGCAGGGCAGGCTGCAGGCAAGGTCAAAGAAGAAGGGCATCGTGCTAGGGCCACGGAGGAGGACGAGCGCAAGGTTATGTCAGACATGGCCAAGAACAGGCAGCGGAAAAAGGAGCTAGAGATCTTTGTGGGCGGGCTGGACCGTGAAGCCGTCGAAGAGGATATTAGGAAGGTGTTTGCGCAGGTCGGTGATGTTGTGGAGGTCCGTCTCCACAAGGATCTCTCGACAAACAAGAACAAGGGGTTTGCATTCGTTAGGTTTGCAAACAAAGAGCAGGTGGCTCGGGCGCTTGCTGAGATGAAGAATCCTATGGTAATACACCGGACATTACTCTTGGTCGATGTTCTGTGATGCGATATCCAATTGTTTGTGGGATGTGATACATGTTTAATCTGTTTATTTTCCTTTGCTGCAGATACATGGCAAACGTTGTGGTGTCGCTGCTAGCGAGGACAACGATACACTCTTCTTGGGCAATATTTGCAACACATGGACAAAGGAAGCTGTATGTTTTCCTTAATATGCGCAATCATGAGCCTGCTTGTTAATAAGTAATTTGCTCATCCTGCGCCTTTATTTTTCAGATTAAGAAGAGGCTGCTTGACTATGGGGTAGAAGGAGTTCAAAGCTTAACTCTTGTTCCTGATACTCAAAACGAAGGCCAGAGCCGTGGTTTTGCATTTCTTGAGTTTTCTTGCCACGCAGATGCGATGCTTGCGTTCAAAAGGCTGCAGCAACCAGATGCTCTATTTGGTCATCCCGAGAGAACTGCAAAAGTTGCGTTTGCAGAGCCAATAAAAGAAGCAGATGCAGAAGTTATGGCTCAGGTGCTTAACTACTTTACCATGCTTCTGTATAAGCAAGTTGCCTTCGGTTTTTATTGATGGGGTTAGGGAATTAAGTGACAAGTATAGAAAGATGTCATTGTACTTGCAATAATGGTCTTAATACTACCTATTGGTTAGTTATTTGCAGTTTATCCAAGAGTTATGATTTACGATGATGCTCATATTTAGCTGCTTGTTCCTACAATTTAGATAGTTTAAATTTTAGATCAAACTGAGATGAGACATCTTCTATTGGTACATATACTCTGTAGAAAATAAGTTAATGTCTGTTGACCATATGATTACTGCATATAGCTGTGCCTTACACTCTTTTCTTGGTGCCCTCACTTTGTTACATATGGGTATTGCAGTGGAAAAAAGCCAAAAAATCATATTTTCACATTTGGAATGTACTCAATTATTTGGTTTTCATATCTAACCATCGCAAGTCTACGATTTGTCATGCCGTTGAATACTTTTTCATGTTGCAGGTCAAATCAGTTTTTATTGATGGACTTCCACCATACTGGGATGAAGAACGTGTTAAAAACCGATTCAAAGCTTATGGTTTGATAGAACGAGTTGTGCTTGCTCGCAATATGTCTAGTGCTAAAAGAAACGATTTTGGATTTGTGAACTTCTCAACCCATGAGGAGGCTCTTGCTTGTATTGAAGCCACCAACAACACCGAACTGGGTGATGATGGAAAAGCAAAGGTATTTTTCTAATTTGGAATGGTACCGTCTTTGTTTTCATGTATACCAAACATGTGCTCACATGTCCTTGTGTTGATGCTTATAAGTGATAATTTTGGTGTTTTAAACCTGTAGCTAAAAGTAAGGGTTAGACTTTCGAATCCTCTACCTAAAAGTCAGGCTGTGAAAGGTGAAATGAGTGGCGGGTTTCGAATTGGACATCCTGGATCTGGTTTTAATAGGCCTGGTAAGCAACTGTGCTCCCTCTCCGAATTCCACGACTGCTTGTGTTGTTATATGAGTATTTTTTTGTTAACTTGTATGACTTTGCAGGAAGAGGTTTTAATAGGGGAAGAGGTGCCCCTCGCCGGGAAGGTTTCCATGGTGATAGGGGTTTCAATAATCATACTCCTGGTCGTGGTGGGAGATTTAATTCTGCACACAGTAACAACAATTTTGAAGCTTCACCCTCTGATTTCCGAGCCAGGCAGGCTCCTCCTCCCTTTCGAGGTGGGCTGCCTATTGCGATTCAAAAACACTAATTTACTCCTTCAACCTTTTGGGCGCATTTTTACACTGCTGACTAACATTCATTCGCAGGGGGTAGATGGGAACCTTCCTCAGGAAGGCATGATTTCTTTGACCGGGGGCAGGGGAGAGGATATCCTCCACCTAGAGGGCCTGCCTTTGAGCCCGAGGGCGATTTTGGTGGACCCTTTGGTGAAAACCCATATTTCCATGAAGATGTCCGGCATAGTGCTAAGAGGCCTTATTCTCACATGGTTTGTTACAAATATTTCTTACCATGTTAAGTGCTAAGTAGTTTTCTGGACCATCTGCACTGAACTTGTTTTTTGTACGATAGGAACCCGGTCCTGCTGGATACTTTGAGCCTGGTCCTCCTCGTGTGCGTCCTCGCTTTGACCATTACGAGCAGCCACCATTTCCTGGAGGGAACCGTTTTGGTCATTATGACCAGCCACCATTTCCTGGAGGGGACCGCCACAGAGGTTGTAATCCTGCGTTGGATGGCGCACGGGCATGTTTTGTGACGCCCCTTTGATCCTATTTTGTGTTAGTTTCTCACTGTATATTGCCATTGCAGACTCTTTTGGGACGAGAGGTGGTTATTCACGTGATTACTATGGCCATGGTCCTGGTCCTGCCCCAGCCCCAGCCCCAGCCCCTGCCCCTCCCCCAGCTGTAAGTTTATGCCTTAGTGACTTTTGGTTATCCCTCTTATCTATTTGTCTAATTTTCTGGCTTCTAATTCTCTCCCATATTATGCAGCAATATGGTAGGGGTTCGTTCCGACCACACCATAGAGGTGGGCATTCTGGAGGAGGGTATTACCATTAGGTGGTGCCAGTGTATGTCTCTTGTCACCTGGTATGACATCGTGTTTACTGGTCCCATTTGATATTTTCATCGTGCAACACTAACATCGGTTTATATGCAGACTTCAGGTGGTGCTGCATGACAGTAGTGTTTGGTTTGGTAGTGACTAGTGAGAAGCATTATGCCGCTTATTAGCTAGTACTCGCAAGTCAGTTGGTTGTTAGTTATCGTGATAATTACCGTTGTTGGAGACCAATAATTAATTGTCCTTGTTAAAGGACATGTTTGGGGTCATGAATCTATTGTGAGGATATTGGTGGATGATGTTATATAACTAGAAGCATGGTATGGACCTCTCTGTATTTGATTATGGATTATGGATTTTAGACAATTTATGTGGCTTTGCAGAGAATTACCTGAGATTGTTGATGTTGGTCTTGAGGTCAACGGGGATATGAAATTGGTATGAGACTGTTATTTAGTAAGATATTTGATTCTTGTCTTGGGGATTTGGTGTAAATTTGCTGATTATCTAGTGGATCATGCAGTAACTAGCAATTGACATGAGGCTGTGTGCACGCCACTGTGGTTTAAGGTGTCACAATTGTTGGAGTTGGTCAAGTAGACTTTTTCTCAAGGTTCATTGGCTATTTTAGCAGTTGGTCCAAATTTGGTCATATTTGTGAGGTGCCTTTTGGGGGACATGATGACAAAATTTCAGGTTGTTTTGGTGTCAAGAGATTGGTTCTGGTTCTGTTTGGTACCATGTTACTGTCAGTATGAGTTGGATTTTGGGTTGTTCACGACGTAGCACGACAACGAAAGATTTGATGGAATTTGTTTGAACCTTTAGGCTTTTGTGGTTGTGGTACGTGAAGGAGTGGGTATGAATCTCTTGTGCTTAACTGACAGTGGCAGCACATATTCAAGAAAATATTACTTATTTCGTTATGTTGTTAAGTTGTCTGTCCTGTGGGTTTTTAATGATACTTGTAGTTCTTACTTCTGTTGGTAGTTTGCTAACATGGATTTTAAGCGATTATTACTCGAGCACTAGAAGAAGTCTGCTGAGGCAGGTAAGAAAATACAGCATGTGCAGCATTCTGATTCTTGGGTGGATGAAGGGTGGCATTCTTGGTGCAATGTATATATATATATATATATATATAGCAGCATATCAAGGAAGCTTCTGATGGATCTTGTGTTTGTACAAACATACTATGTTGCAATGCGACGATTCTTGTGTTTACAGTATACATACATGCCCAGATGTTTTGAATGTGATGATGATAGTTATATAATTGCTTATTCATTTTGCTACGTTTTTAGTTGTTTTCCACGACAGCTTCAAAACTTTGTCAAAAGTAGCATACCGTGTCATGCACAACATATAATATTATCGGCTTTGAAATTAGATTTTCAACCAATACAGCCAGCAAACAAGTCTCTCGCCTTTCAAGCTTGTTTTGTATCACAAAACGAGTCTGCAAGGCCTACCGCAGCACATGGGCTTTGCCCGACACCGACCACCAGCGCTGGCAAGGGAGAGCTTGAATGGAGGAAGGGCCTCTGTGGCGGCAGCTAGGGTTTCACCGCCCATGCCACCTGAATGGAGCAGCCCATATATAAACGGCTTCGAAGTTAGATAGTGTTGAACCAATGGTCAGCAACTCGTTTTACCATCACTTGGTACATGCTTATAATCAACAAAAATATGTTTGCGTTTGCGAGAAAATACAACTTCAACATAACATTTCATGTCCGCTCAAAGCTCAAACGACTAGATGATTTTACATGCTCGAATTCAACACTCATGAACCTCGACAAGCAAAAGGCGACTGTAATTCAAATCTAGCCTTGATCTCTGACATGCACCGACCAACAGCACTTGAATTCTTCTGATATCAACAACTCCCAAGTGGACGATCCCATCCGATCCTGTATTTAAAGATTGATGAATACTAATGACCATCCATCATATATCTCAAGATAAGATCACCCTTGCTCATCTCTTGATGATAAAATCACCTGCACCTAGTTTTTCCAGGGATTCATCTTAAGACTTTTTCAGCTCAATTGAACATGTAAGACAGAGATTACGGGTTACCTGCCTAGGATGATAGTAGTATCATCTAAAGACTTTTTTACCTATATCAGAAGACAATCTTTCAGTTCCTAGACTGAGAAATTCCGTTGTCGACGATCCTCATGTTTAACGAGTGAAAGATACACCTACTGCAGATACTAGCCATTGTCATCTCTTTCTTAAAATCTATCAAGATGAATAACTGTCTGGCGCAGCACACGCAAATTCTCTACTGGCAGTGCAAATTAAATGTTGTACAAGCTGGGCATTCAGGAACTGATGGCCTGTAATGTTCCTGAATTTTCCATGACCTAACCAAACCTTGTTGTATATATCATCAATTTAAGATGCAAGACAGAGGTTACGGGTTACCTGCCTACTGTTTCTTCGAGGTCCTACACAACCTTTGTATGATAGAAGTTTTCATCATATCACACCTAACGATCCTCGTGTTTAACGATTATACGATACACCTACTGCAGATACTAGTCAATGTCATTTCTTAAAATCTGTCAAGAAGAAATGTCTGGTGCAGTACACACAAAATCTGTACTGGCGGTGCAAAGTAAATGTTGTACAAGATTGGGCATTCAGAAACCCATATCCTATAGTGTTACCTGTATCTTCCAGGTCCCACCCAACCTTGTATATGCCATCAATTTAACATGTAAGACAGAGGTTATGGATTACCTTCCTACTGTTTCTTCCAGGTCCGACCCAACCTTACATCATCAATCATTTTAACATGCAAGACAGAGGTTGTATGTCTACTGTTTCTTCCAGGTCATAACCAAACCTTGTATGTCATCAGTCATTTTAACATGTAAGACAGAGGTTACGGGTTACCTGCCTAGGATGATAGTATCATCATACGGCTTTCAGCTCTATCATATCAAACAACATTTTTTCAGTTCCTAGACTGGAAACACAATCTGAGAGTGCACATAAGATATAAACAACCCAAAAAATATTGCTAAAGACAGATGGTACCTTCCTCTGTTTTTTATCCTTTAATACAAGGAAGACCATATGTAGGGTTTCAACAAAAAGCTGCTAGAGCAGAGTAAGGTTTAAATTTAATCATGACAACACTCAGACATGGCGGCAGAATGAATAAGCAAAGGAGCATAATGGTCTACCTCACGAGTCTCATAACTTGAAATGATTAATAACCATGCCTGCCCGGAGACCGGGACCTGCTCCTCATCCTCCCCGGGTCTCCTCTTCTTGAAAAATCACCACCGTTCCTATCTCTGGGCCTCGCCCTTTCAGAATCCCTCCGGCTGTTATAGGAACCGCCTCTATAGTCTGACCCTCTACCACCCTGCTCATAGGGCCTCTCTCTGTCACGGCTCCGCTCATAGTGGCGGTCACGGTCGTGCTCCCTGGATCTCTCCCTATAGTCATCGCGGTGGCCTCTGTTATTGTATCCTCTCTCCCGGTTATGACGCTCCTCTGCTTCCTTCTCCTTTGCAAGCTTCTCCGCTTCTTTAGCAGCCTGAAAAAGCAATCAACCATCAGAACTTGGTCTCATAAAGCAGAAGAACATTGTTCTCCTTTGGCACAACGACTAGTTACAACTGACCTTATATTCGGCAAGAAATTCTCTGACCAGACCATAACCAATGTGCTGCTTGCCGGTGACATGGGACTGCGTCCTCTCAAGGACGTCGTTGGTGACGAGAAAGGAGCCGCACTGCTCGCAGAGCTCCATCTTCTTCTCCTGCGGGACCATGGAGAGCTTGGTCTCTATCTGGTGGGTCAGAGCCGACTTCTCGAGGTTGAGAATGTCCACCTTCCTCATGAGCGCGGTGGCCTCATCGATCTTGCCCGTGTCGCCGAGCTCTTCGATCTGCTCGAGCATCTTCTTGATCTTCTCTTCGAGAATGGCGAGCTGCTCGACCTTTTCGGCGTGGGCGGCGGGAGGGGGTACCTCCACAACGTCCTGCGCCAGCCTGTCGCGGCCGCGCCTGATCTTCTTATCCAGGTCCTGCACCTGCAGCAGCAGCAGAAGCGGAAAGAGAGAGATGTTGGAATCTTCTGGATAGATAATTCAACCACAACACATACATGCATACTCCTAGTATAGATAGGTGCAAAATCTGCGCGTGCGGGGGAAAGGGGAAGAACCAAGAGGAACAGACCAGCCTCTCGCAGCGGTGGGCGAGCTCGGCCTCGAATTTGGGGAGGGCGGCGGCGTAGCGGGGGGAGGTCTCGAAGCTGCAGGCATGGAAACATTCATCATCGATTTGGTTAGGAGGGAGGGGGGCGAATCGAAAGAAATCGAAAGAAAAAAGGAACCTTTGCTTTAGGGCTGGGTCGTGGATCTTTGGGCACACTCCGAGGTTGCTCTTGGTGTTGATGAAGAGGTCGTGGGGGCAGAAGCGCGCCATGTAGGGTGCGCAGACGTCGGGGTCGTCCCACGCCACCTCCCGGTGCCCCTTCTTCTCCTCCTCCGTCAGGTCCCGCGACGAACCCATCAGCGCGTCAAGCAGAGCACGCTGCGCGTCCATCGCTTCTCTCTTCTTCGACGCCGGATCTCCTCTTCTCCGCCGCGACCGCAAACCCTAACCCTAGAAGATCAGCAGGCGGCGGCGGCGGAGTCAGGCAGGAGGGCGAGATTGAAAGAAAAAAGAGCGAGTTTTGCGGTGCAAAGGGATGGTTTGGATTGGATTGGAAGGATATTTGGGTTGGGCCCTCTCTCGGTTCCAAATCCTAATGAATTGGGTAAATTTCCGATTCCAGGTCCAATTACCCAAATTGTTAAGTACTCCCTCCGTTCAGCCGTATTTGTCTTTCATAAATAATAAAATTCCACAATGTAAGCTGCATTTCTTCAAACCATTTGAAGTTTTTATGTGTATTGGCGGCTAGTAGTTTTCCCTTTTGTTAGGGTTTCTCTTCTCTCCTCGACGCGTCGACATCCAGCCTTCTTCTCCTTCTCCGGTAACCCCCTTCTGTCATCCCGCTCAAGCTAGGTACCACTTCCCAGCATTGGTGAACGACGATGGGGCGCTAGGGAGGTGAGACCTTTTTTCCATGTGTACTCTCGGATCAGATCGAATAGGTCCCAACCAACCTCATGGCGACAAGGGATCAAGGGTCTTCATGTGGGATGTTCGAGAAGGAGAAGCTCGATGATATGATGCCTGACCTATATCTCAATGAGGTGGACCTTGATGATGTCGTTTTTCAGGAGGAACACCCCCCAGTGGAAGGAGCTTTGCGTGGATGATTATCTTTCGGGTTCATATGGACAAAGAGTTTAGTAGATACTGGTTTTTTCAGGAACATGAGAGGGCTTGGGATCTAGCACGGGATGTCAAGATCCGCATCCTTGATGAAAATATGTTCGTGATGTAGTTCAAGTGTTTGGGAGACTGGGAATCGATGACCCAGGACGGCCCATGGTACTTCATGGAGAACCCGGTCTTGATGGCTCCCTATGATGGACTCACTAAAACGTCCTCCATTGAGTTGTCCGCCTTTGAGATTTGAGCTCAAATTCATGATCTTACATACAACTACCATGGGATGATCAAATATCTTGCCTCGAAGATTAGGAAGTATGCCGCATCTAAAACTACTTCATTTGATTTCAAGGGTAAATTTTTCACAACTAGGGGCGGATTGGATGTGCGTAAACCAAGACCACCTCTCTTGTCAGGGGTGGTAAAAAGAGATTTTTTTTTGCAATCAAGTATGAGAGGTTGTCGGGTTGGTGCCAGGTTTGCAGAATGACGGGGCATGAATTTAAGGAACATGGTGATGGGATTCACCCCCTCCCCCCCCCCCCCCCC
>CBMN010004379.1:0-14678 GCA_000582825.1 Hordeum pubiflorum | reverse complement strand
ATACGTTGGAGACATATCAATGGACTATCAAAGCCTAATAGTGACGGCTTACAAAGATCTCTAAACGGACATAAGCCCGCAACATAAAGACAAGTGTCGGGTCTCAGATGGCAAACACATTTCAATGGCATTATCAAAGTTTTGCAGATCTAATTATTCATCACAAATAAAGATGAATATGGAGGAGAAACCTAGACGAAAGGGTAACTAAAGAGTTCGCTTCCCGCGGCACAGAGGAGACACTTCTAACTCAAAAACAACATGAACATATCTAATGCGAGAGGATTGAAGATCTAATCCGGCGTGGTAAAATAGTTTAAATCTACGGATGTCGAAGAACTCGAGGAACGACGACGAACTAATCGAAGAACATGGAAGTTACAACGACCGGAGGGGGATAGAAAGGTACTCACAGATCTAGAGAAGTGACGGTGGACGAGCTCGTGGTCGCGGGAAAACTCCGGCACCGATAGAGGGGCTTCAACGACGAGGATGACTGCGAGCAAAGTCCGGCAAGTTCGGCGCGGCTAGAGCGTTAGAGCTCTTGAGGTGGCAGAGGAAGAAGAAAGAGCAAGGGTGTGTGCGGGGGAAGTGAGCCCCGGGGTCCCGCCAGGCTACTTATAGGAACGGGTGCGGGCCCCGAGGCATCACCACATTAATCTTGGGATGCCCCTGGATTTAAGGGATATGAATATCCATGACTCAGGTCATACCCTGGATTCGTAGCCAATTTGCAACACGTGTCATGAAGCGAAATTTGCGCGGGATACAGAAGATAGATGCCAAATTACAAAATACGAGCTTATCATGGATGGATCCAAAATAACCCGGAGGCTAATGTTGGGGATATTGCCCATAACATAAGCCGGTCAGCCCATGCTGGGTCACAAAAGGCGCAGGCCTGGGCGTAAGTCGGCCCATGAAGGACAAGGACCTTTGACTGACTTAGAAGCTAGGGAGAAAGGTTGGAGAAGACCGAAGGCCTGCTCCTATAAACAAGAGACCCTTGGGCCGGCTCATGTTGGGCTGGCTCACGGAACGTGCCTAAGCTGGCCAGGCGTTGCCGGCTTAGAGTAGTCATACTTCGAGTATGAGTCATAGATGGGTAAAACCCGGACTTATTGAAAGCACCGGGGACTTGACCTAGGATATAAAGGCAAGCCCCGGGTCGTGCAAAAGGACAGATCCAAGTTAGAAGCTCTCGAGCCATAGGTAGCGAAACAACACCCTTATAATCGAGATCTTGACATCGAATAACGAAGCACAGAGTAGGACTAGGCTTTTACCTCACCAGAGGGGCCAAACCTGGGTAAATCTCTCGTTCCCGATCAACCCCATCCAAAACTTCACCTATCCGCTATAGCCTCGCAACTGAGTTCTTCTATGAGAATACTTGTCGTGACATCCCTACTGTAGCGGCCACCGTTAGTGGAGTAAAATTTTACTCCACTAACTTTACTTCGTCGGATCTTTCCTTAACTTTTAGGAAATCGGTTAGAAATGACCTTAGGTGGGTACTTATCCCTTAAGACCCTTCCCCTATATGTTTAGATGAGGAGCACTTATTTTATACAAGGTTCAATCATTAATAAAGAAAATCTCCTCTCTACTTATTTGTGTTCATCTACTTTTTGTACTTTACGTAATCGACTATTTTATGTACGACGCTCGCAGCTCTATAACCTTGGACCGGATCGCGAAACACCTGCTGTGTGTCAGAGGCAGCAAGACCAGATCAGACGGGCCGCTTTCCTTGAACAAACGAATTTTCCTGTCCAAACGTCCGAATCGCAACGGCCCCAGAAAAGCCCGGTGGCACATGGGACCCGCACGTAGGCGTCCGCCGACGATCCAACGGCCGATTCTGCTTCACGCACTTTTGATCATTTCGTCCATACACAACCATATAATTACCATGCCATTATCCAATCCCCACCACCACCTCCTCCATTTCTAATCCTCCTCCCAGCTCCGTCGTCGTCTAGGGATCGAGCCGGTGGAGAGCGGTGAAGATGATGATGACGCGGGCATCGATGGGCGAGATGGATGGGGCTGCGTTGGACGAGGTGGTTCGGCGGCTCGTCGAAGGGGGCCGCGGCGGGCGCCAGGTCCAGCTATCGGAGGCGGAGATCCGCCAGCTCTGCGTCGAGGCCAAAAGGGTGCTCCTCTCGCAGCCCAACCTCCTGCGCATTCCCGCGCCCGTCAAGATCTGCGGTGAGCACCGGCCTCAAGGCCCCTCCACTACCCTCTGATTCGGGCATATCATACCGCGCGCCCCCTCTTTGTGGCGCGTTTGCGCATTTGGGCCGTATGTGGCAGACTCCCAGAGACGCGATTATTTGTGTTCGATTTTTTCCGATGTCTGGCGCGTACGGTTGATTTGGGGTATTGACTGTTGAGGACCTGGTTACGTTTTCTGTAAGAACAAGTATATACTCTATTCAAATATTGACATTCTCGTAGGTATACTGTTTGAAATTTAGGAATCTGAAATGTCCAATTTAAGAATCTTGGCCCGAGTTCTTGCAGCGTGGTCAATGGCTGGAGTTGGTACACTCTTTGCTCTATGGGTACACTTGTGTTATCTTTTTATACACTAGCAAACATGCCCGTGCGTTGCTACGGGTTGTCCAAACCGTAGATAGTAGAGGTCAAGAAGCCACACTTATGTCCTCGGTGGAAGAAAGCTACTGATGTTTAACGTTTATTATTTCTCGGGAGCTGAAAATGTCATGTGGAATTTTCTGTCCATATTTTTAAAGAAGTTTCATATTAACATAGGTTGCTTAGTTGTCATGGTTAACAACCGAATGTACGGAATATAAAGGAAGTAAAAAAATGAACAATCGGTGCCTACTTAGTATGATTTGAAAAGTAGAAAAAGTTCGCACAAATTGCTCTTCAAAATTGAGTAGTGGCTTAAAAGTTGGAATACTTTATATGAGTTGATGACTTCCTAACTTCCCTATGTTATCTAATTTAGCCACATTAGCCTACTGGCATGATAAATATAGAGTAACAGTGCTTCAATTAGCTAGGCTGCTAGCTTGAAATGATGCTGAATACACTTTTGTTACAACATCACAAAAGTGAGCCATGACAACCTAACCCTTTCTTTGTGGTTGTTGTGAATTTCCCTTCTGCTAACCGTACATAACAGAGAAAACTTTTAGTAAACTTTCAATTATCCAAATAACTGCATGATCAATCTGTTCTTGGTTATCAAATAGATGTGTATACATGAAATGGACAGTGAATTCCCCATTTTGAAAAGAAAAAAAGTATCTCTGTAAGTGCTAGTGTCTAAAAGAACAACCGATTTCTCATTTTTGAAACAACATCTAGTTTCTTATTTACTAAACACCTGGTTTAAAAATAGTTTTATTTCTATTAGTAAGAATATGGTGGTGATCTTGAATTGTTCAGCAAAAAAGAAGTGTATGGCAAATTTACGAACTATCCTTTAAATCACATGATAGATACGTAGGAATAGAAAGAAAATAGAGAAATAAAAAAAGGAAACCAGGTGTAAAGCTCAGGATTGGATTTTTTTTTTGCAAACTTGTTGTTTGGAATATAGAATGTAACCTCCAGGAAAAGTAATAGCTCGGTCAAAGTACAAGCAAAACACAAACCCCACTTGTCATTCAATCATGCCTCATACAAACATTTTCTAGGTACAACTACATGTACATGTAGCCAAAGAGTAGTTAGCAAGCATCATTTCTCTGCCACATATTTCTCTTATCTCCTCACCCACTACAGTACGGTTCCCATTTTTCCTCTCTTATCTGTGCTCACCGCTAGTTTTTGGCTGACTTTGTTTTCCTTTGAGGTATGAGAAAAGCTGTCGGTGGAGGAGCGTGTGTGTCCGGCATGTTCTTCCCAATCCCACTGTTTCACGTCGGCATGGATGGTGTTGTCTGAGTCCGTTGAGGAGGGGTGTTGCTACCCGGCGCCGGCACATGCCCAGCCTGGCGACGGTGTGGCACCACCGCACCACGGCAAGTCGCTGTGCGACTGCAACCCGAGCACGCCGCCTCGGCGCTGTCAGTGTACCCCATCCACGAGCTGCTGCTCCGGTGGTGAGCTCGCCCCAGACACCTCCCTCTGCCTAACCTCGACTCCGGTCTTCAGCCCCCATCTCGCCTTCCCATCATTACCTCTTCCTCCCGTCGTGAGCTCGCCGCCCGACGTCGTTCTCTGGTCCTGCCATTAGCCACTGCCGAATCAGGCACCGCACCACCTCAGTCGCACCATTTTCCCTCATGCACAGACACACGACCTCCATCTGGCCACCCGTCATCGACGTCGTGCTGTGCTGCGTAGCAGGCCATGGGGGTCTCATGGGGTGCGTGGCCGTGGCTGGCCAGAGCTGCAACCCCCATCCCCCCCTGTCGGTGGGGAAGCGGAGGACGTGCCATGGCCTTCGAGATCCTCTCTCATGGCCAGATCTGGCCATTCAATCATGGAGTGCTTGGCCGTGGTAGTTCCATTCGCCTTCCAGTGCTTTGGATCCGGCCAGCAGCCTCGCCTCTGACCCGATTCGGACGCCCACAGGCTCCGCCACTAGCGTCGTGCCCCAGAGGTCTGGCCGCGCCGTCCATTCTCGTTGCTTCCTCTGCTTGTGGCTCGCGTTGACCGCGAGGAGGCCAGCACCTCGTCCAGCCGCCACCCACTAGCTACATCGGCCCAGCCGCCTTGCCCTGGCCTGCTCCGCCAAAGCCATCTCCAACGGCAACGACGACCGCTCGCCCCGGCGAGACGGCTTCCCTCCTCCCGCGCGAGCACGACGGCCACCTTCTCGTCCTCCGCCGTGTCCGTAGCCATCTCCACTTCCCGCCCCTCACCCGAGCACGAGCCCCAGCTAGGCGGCCCCCATCCTTCCGCGCGAGCACGGCGGGTGCCTTCTCGTCCTCTACCGCGGTCGTAGTCGTGTCCGCCGTCGACAAGGACGCTGCCGTGCCGGACAGACGTCACGACCTGGAAAAGAGGACGAGATTTTGTTTAGCCAACTAAATTAAGGATCGAGGGTTGAATACTAAAGAATGAAGGGGGTTTTCTGTAAAAACAAAAAGTTTTCTTAACTGAAAGTAGGATTGCGGGTTGAATTCCCGGAAACAGGACTTTTCTGCAAAACTGGTAACGACGTACGACCAGAAGCGGTAGCTGCTTTATTATTAGGTAAAGATTTTAGGATTATAAGTGGTTTAAATTTTAAATGTCCAATTGGAAGGATCTACTACTGACATAACACTAATTACTAAATAGTAGATAAAGGTAGACAACGATATTCTTCTCTGCTTTATTGAGAGGGTCAGCCCCTTTATATAGTACATAAGACTTGACCGAGAAGCCGGTAAGTCTATTATACAACTCTAATACGATTGCTAAACTGATTGGACTCTTTCCTAACAAAGTTTTTTCGTGAATACGCAGGTTGCGTATCTTTCCATTGATAGAAGTGTAGCATAGTACAAATGGGCATCCCTCAGCTACGTGCACGATCAGGCGCAGCAGAGGAGAAATGGGTTGCTCAGCCCCAAATAGGAAAGTTAAACTACAGGAAGTAACATGTTGAGCCCTTTGGCTCCAGCCCTTGCCCAAGATTGAACATCCTCTTGGATGGCTTGGATGAGTCGTGTGTGAGAAGGTTGAGCTCCTTCGAAGAGACATGCATTACGGTACTTCTAGATGGACCATGCTGAGAGGACGATCAGGGAGTCGAGGCCTTTTCGCACACATGCAGGAGAGCCAGTAATGGCTGAAGATCACCATTTGAAGAAGTCAGCATGTCCATCAGGTGGGGAGATGGTGAGACAACACCAAGAGAGAACCCCGTGCCAGGTAACACGTGACACAACACAGCCTGCAAGGAGGTGGTGTATGGTCTCCTTGGTCTGGTCGCAAAGGATGCAGCACAGCCTGCAAGGAGGTGGTGTATGGTCTCCTCGGTCTGGTCGCGAAGGATGCAGCACAGCAGCAGGGTGCATGGGATAGTCCACGAAGGGCAAGTCGCTCGGCGGTCCAGCATCGATTCTGATTGGCAAGCCAAAGGAAATCCAAGTCGATTGTCAATGGGTGCTTGGGCGGATCCGTTGTTGAAGAGCGTGATGTAGCAAAATTTCACAGAGTAGATGCCATTCTTTGCCCAGCGCCAAGGGATGGTGTCGGGTCAGGAGAGAGAACCACGTTGTGGAGCCGCCGCCAAATATTGACGTATTAGACCGTGGCTGCCGGTCCAAGGCCGTCGCTGATGTCTTGGATCCAGTCCTTGTGAGGGATGGCGTCGCTAACCATGTGACGATTGCGTCGCCGGGGAGGCACGAGAGCGACGAGAGACAACCCGATCTCAAAGATTGAAGACCCGTTGAACCAAAGCCAATGATCGGTCCAGAACAGACAAGTGCGGCCGTTGCCAAGGGACCAGGTAGTGGAGGCGCGAAAAATCTAGCAGGCCTCGGGCTCGCATGGGGGGCGGAGATGACACCAATGGCGCTAGGGCTAGTAGCCTGAAGCCAGTGCCAACGAATGCGAAGGGCGATGCGCGTTCGCTGGAGATCACGAACGCCCAGGCGGCCCAACTCTAAGGGGGAGGCAAACTCGAGGACAGCTGACAAGGCAGACTCGAGCCTCTTTTCCACCATGCTCGAGAGAATCTCGGATGACATGGGTGACCTTCTTGAGGATGAATTTGAACTGTTCTAATTGGTTCGATTGAGAATTCTAAAATACAAGGCTGAGATGTCAAAAATCTTGGTATCCAAAGAAAGGTCCCTAAGTGGTCGGACCCTTCCCTGGACCCTGCGCAAGCGGGAGCTACATGCACCGGGCTGCCCTTTTAATATCCAAGAAGGGACTCAATGAAGGAATATCTAGGTGGGCTAAGCACCATATCGAGCAGGAGGTGGACCGACATCGCATTGAGGATGTGGCGAAGCAGTTCTAGACGCTCGTTGCAGGAGAGAGGGGAAGCCCTTCAGATGGTTAATGTCGCCAAAATTTTGTCAACCAATGGCAAAAGAGTAAGAGGAGGGCACCTTGTGCACAGAATGGGGAAGGTGGTCACCAGGCAGGAGAGTGCTGTGCCAATATCCTCCGAAACCGGCATGGTGCACTGGATGGGAGTGGAAGTGCATTTAGCAAAATTGGTATATAGGCCTAAGGCCATCCCAAATATGCGGAGGAGCTTGCGGATCTTTCGTAACAATATTGTTTAATCAACTAGGACTCAATTGAGAAGACTCCGCGTTTGATGGTTTGTCCTAAATAACATCTATCCCTTTCTCGGAAAACAACTTGTCCACAAGCTTTAACTTGTCTTGGCTCGAGGGGACCTTGGGTGCTGCTAGTTTTTGGAGTTATCCTAATTGTAGTCGTGAGCCTCGATGAGGAAGAGTCACATGCATAGATGACCCCAAACATAAATCTCGTCGCAGTTGAAGCAAAGGCCATGACGACGACGTTCTGCCAACTCAGTTGGAGTGAGGCGTCGAGCATGTCGTGGCGGGGTTGGCTCTAGAGTGATCAACGACAAAACTGCTGCTGGTGTGGAAGGTATCGGAGTTGAGTTGAGCGCAGGAAGATCGGAGGGGCAAAAGGGTTACGTAGATCCAGAAGGAAGGTGTGGTGACGTTGGAGGCGAATTCCGCTGCTCAGGCCCTTGGCAAAGGAGATGGCAGTGTGGAGGTCGGATGGTCGTTAAAGCTCAACATCAACGTGAAGACCGTCAACAGCCATGTCGTATACATAAACCATTGTTGGGACGGTGACTTGTAGCACCCCGGGATCGACACTATGCAGATCTAGCATCCTCCGTTATCCTCTGCATAATATCGATCCTAAGGTGCCTACCTTCACACAACATACACGTTGGAAATGGCACGTCGTGTGGCAGGACAGTCGGTATCACAACATACATAATGAAATAATCCGCAACAACAACAATATACAACAACTTCGTATTTAATGTATTATTACAATAGGGCCTTTCGACCAAGATACAACTCATACAACAACGGAGGCGAATAAACCTTAGATATGTAAGAATACAAATCACGTTAAGAAGGCTCAAATAACATCAAAGGCGTACATATCACTGCTCAGACCGCTGTCTGTGGGATAACCGGCTAATGTCGTTCATCATCAAACCAGCTTCCAGAATCACTGCCGGCTGGATTAGGGTGGAATTGGGTGGGCTTTAGGAGAGGGAAATGGACTGGCCTGATAGACAGTTTTATTTGCAAATGGTTTATTATTTGGCCGGCTATAGTGCCTCCATATTCGATCGTTTGGGCATCGAAACGAACTCTGATTCAGACGAAATTTGATATGTGGCCTATCTATACTATAACAAGGCCATACACGAAGATTCAAGCCGTTCAGACTTCGTTTAACTAGGGAACTTGAAAATAACTCCATTCACTTAAATGAATGGGTTTGAACTACGAGTAATATCTAGGCTCGGTCTAAAATTGCAAAACAAGTTGTTTAGCTCACAAATGTCACAAAAAGAGTGTGTCCAAGGTTTTGGGGGTGAGTCTCGTGCGGAAGATCGAAAGGGAGAGGGGGTTTACTTATTCACTATTCGACAAAACGGTGAACAGAATATCCAAATCAATTATTTAATCAATGATATATGATGCGGATGAGATGCGCATGATGCACAAACCATATAACAGGCAATATATATAGGGGATTACTCCTGGGATGTTACGTTAATGGCTCATTGTTGCAGCACATGAGCGCTAGAAACCTGCTGGCGTAGTCAGCAACCGGCGAAGTGAATGGCATGTGCCAACTCGCCCAAGGGATTGGCACAAAGTGACGGCCCAAACTGAATGTGGCAAGCTTCCTTGAACTGCTCCCATGTTGGCATGCCAAAATCGCGCTTGAACTGTGTAAGTACCAGAACTGGACCTCATTGGTGAGGTGGTAGGTTGTAGTCTAGACCTTGTCAGCCTCGTCAATGCGCTGTCCACGAAAATGCTGCTCGCACCTATTGAGCCAATCAAAAGCATCAGCCGAACCATCATACGTCAGGAAGTTGAGCTTGTGGAAGTGAGGCATGCCTGAAACGGAACTTGAGCCGAGGTGATTATTAGACAGGGGTGGAAGGGCGGTGGTTGATCCATAGATGGGTTGTGGAGGGGGGCGCGGCCATAACAGCGTATGAAATCGGTTGGTAGGTGGAGGCGATAGAGGCAGCGGCAATCTGCAGTGGCTGCTGCTGCTGCTGCTGATGGTAGGGCTGCTGTTGACACGTGGGCGGCAAAATTGGGGTGAGATTTGGGCTGTAGTGTGGTGTGCCAAATGGCCCAGATTGATATTAGGGGGGTGGCTGTGGCGTGTAAGGAGATGGCTGGAGGTGGTAAAATAGTGTTGGCGGCTGATGGTGGTTGGCAGCGGTTCGCGCAGCGTTGTGTTGTGAGGGGAAGCAGGCGGTGGAAGGGTGGGTACTGGGTAGGCAATCTGCCTGGTGGGTTGAGATCCGCCGGTGGCGGCGTTAGCGATTTCCCCGCTGGAAAAGGGGCGCACCATCGCGGGGGAGGAGGGACAGGGATGTGGAGGTGCCGTCGTTGGCAGCTGCTGCAGCCGTGGATTCTGGCGGGTGGGGGCAGGGCCGGCAGCTGTTGCTCGAGTGGCGTCAAGCGCTACACCAACCCGGCGGCGAGTGCCTGGTCCTCCTCCCATTGGCGTGTGAAGGCCTCCAATTTCTTCATGATGACTTCATCTAGTCCTCCGCTTTGACACCAAATTGGAAGGATCTACTACTGACATAACCCTAATTACTGAAAGGTAGATAAAAGTAGACAATATTCTTCTCTGCTTTATTGAGAGGGGTCGGCCCCTTTATGTAGTAGACATGACCTGACCTGACCGACAAGCCAGTAAGTCTATTCCAACTCTAATACGATCCCAAACCTGACTGGACTCTTTCCTAACGAAGTTGCTTAATCAACCATGACTCTAATTAAGGGATAGGATTCCATGTTTGATGGGCTGACCCACATAACACTAATTTCTGAACCTTGGCCTGTGTTCTTGCACCTTGGTCAATGGCCGGAGTCGGTACAGTCTTTGCTCTATGGGCACTTGTGTTAACTTTTCTACATTTTTTGGAGGATGAAAAATCGATTTTGTGGTTAGGTGCTTCATACAATTTGTGCATGTTGATTAATTCTAGGTAACATCTCTAGGGCTGTACTTTGGGGGAAGTGTTATGTAGGTTGGTGTGGTGCTTTCTTTGGTACCACCATTTTTAGTTGTGGTCTCAATGTCTATATATAAAAAAAGAGTTTTTTCTGGTGTGTGCATGTTTGGCTGATTACCTTCAAGGTTGCCTAGGACAAAAATATGCAAAGTGTGCGGGCTGTGGCTGTATTTTCTGATTATGTATGCTTTAGTGATGGCTCAGCTTGCAGATTGGTTACAAAATTAGTTTCGATTCTTCCGTGCTTCATATTGCCCTATTTGGAGATACACTAGTTAATTGCCCATGGGGCTAATGAACACTCATAGTATATCGCTATGGATAATGTGTATCAAACTCTGCACAACTATAAGTTACCTTCAAATGCATATACCTCTTGACACTTCATCTGTGTGTGCTACCCTATGTCATGACAATTATGAATTTGCTATTTGATGGCTGTGTTTGTTATGTGTAACACAACTATTTCAAGAATTTGCATTCTTAAAGTTACTGACACGATGATCAGTTTGTTTCAATGTAGTTAGTAATAATTTTTGTCTTTGCAACTTTTTTCTGTAAGACTAAGTGCTTACTTGGTTTCAAAATCGTTTTTTAATACCATAATAATAGGTTATTCATATCTTTATTCTGTTCTTCTTTTCATTCTGAAAGGCAGTGATGCCCAACAGAACCCTAGTCTTTTGATACCTTTATGAAAATCAGGTTGGTTATCTCACATTCTCAGAATAAGGACTGTCGTAAAACTGTGCACCACTTGTTGTACAAAACCCCTTTTCCATCTTTAGGAAGTACAGTAGACTCGGTGCACCCATTTGGTTGAATTCGTTATTAAATCTCTTATACATATCTTTGTTGTCCTTGGCCATCTCTCCATATTTGGACCTGTCACCTGGGATCATATTTCATCCTTTTGTTACGTTTCGGAATCTGTCATTATATAACGTTCTTCCTTTTTGCCATGTAGGTGATATCCATGGTCAGTTTGTTGATCTTCTGAGGCTGTTCGATTTGGGTGGCTATCCTCCAACTTCGACTTATCTTTTCCTTGGAGACTATGTGGATAGAGGCAAACAAAGCTTGGAAACCATATGTCTGCTTCTGGCGTATAAAGTCAAGTACCCTGATAAGGTTTTCCTGTTGAGAGGAAACCACGAAGATGCAAAAATTAACAGAGTTTATGGTTTCTATGATGAATGCAAGAGGAGATTCAATGTTCGTCTGTGGAAGATATTCTGTGATTGCTTCAACTGCCTGCCTATGGCAGCGCTTATTGATGATAAGATATTCTGTATGCATGGTGGCCTCTCACCTGAATTGAATTGCTTAGATCAAATTAAGGATATCGAGAGGCCTGTTGAAATTCCTGACTATGGTCTTCTATGTGATTTGCTTTGGTCTGATCCTAGTTCTGACACACAAGGGTGGGGGGAGAGTGACAGAGGTGTTGCTTGTACTTTCGGTGCGGATAAGCTTGTAGAATTTTTAGAGAAGAATGATCTTGACCTCATTTGCCGAGCTCACCAGGTAGGCTGAAATTGCTCTACCTTACTTTTATATTATTCATCATGACATTTATATAGCTGAAAGAAAAAAGTCCATTTTACTCCCCTGAAGAAAATGGGTTGTTCGCATAACCCCCTGAACTTTTTTTTGGTTCACTTAATCCCCTGATCTATCCAATACCGTTCAGAAATAGACTTTGGTGGGTTTGCTCGGTGGTTTTATGACGTGAACATGGTCAAAGTGGTTTGTTGACCAATGTTCAACGGCGAGATTTCACGATGGCGATGGGCGGCCGTTGGCATTCGAAGCCTGTAGAGGGGTGGAAAGCTCGCGCGGAGGGTCAAAATAACTGCCTTATCAACTTGATCATGATAGGGCGCTCGGGGAGGCTGTAGGGTGCATGGGTTGTCGAGTTCAACGGCAGGCAGCGGACGGTGGAGCATGCCCATGTAGGGAGAGGTCCTCGGGGACGCGCGGCTCCAAATGGTCTAGCCCATCAGCTTTAGGGGAGCACCATGGTGCCTGGGAACCAGAAGAGGAGAAACAGGGGTCACCAGAGGATGAGATCGAGGCAGGAATGGTCGATGTCAGGGGCGGGGAAGAAGACATGGGCAACGGCGATTTACGGCGAACCGGACAAATTCCTTTGGCAGGAATGTGTAGTGGAGCAAGGCGAAGCTCTCGGACAAGGTTTCATTGTGAGGAGGAGGCGCTGGCCACGCGGACGAGGAACTACAGCGGGCAACATAACTTGGCCATGTGGGAAGAGGTCCTCGGGGACGCGCTGCTCCACATGGACGGGCTGATTAGCTTCAGGGGAGCACGATGGTGCTCGGGAAGAAGAGGAGGACAATCTGGGGTTGCCGTAGGAAGAGATCGAGGTGGAAGCGGTCGATGCCTGAGGCAAGGAAGAAGGCATGGGTGACGGTGATTTGCGGCGACCCGAACAAATTCATTTTGTAGCAATGTATAGCTCAGCGAGGTGAAGCTCTTGGATAAGGTTTCAACGCAAGGACGAGGCGCTAGCCGCGCGGACAAAGAACAATAGCACCATCGACATGGACTGAGCGTCAGGTGCGCACTTCACCTAACCACAAAGCCCCACTGGTCAACAAACCGTTTTGCCAACATCCATGTCAGCAAACCATCCAAGAAAATCCGCCCAAGACTATTTCTGAACGGTATTGGATAGATCATGGGGTTAAGTGAACCAAAAAAAAGTTCAAGGGGTTATGCGAACAACCCATTTTCTTCAGGGGAGTAAAATGGACTTTTTTCTAACTGAAACATGAATGCGCACAGGTGGTAGAGGATGGCTATGAGTTCTTTGCAGAAAGGAGATTAGTCACTATCTTTTCAGCTCCAAACTACTGTGGAGAATTCGATAATGCGGGTGCTTTGTTGAGCATAGATGAAAGCTTAATGTGTTCTTTCCAGATCTTGAAGCCAAGAGAAACAGGAGCACCACATTCAAGAAAACCAATTTCAAACAAGGTAAATAGTCAAGCTTCAGTTGATTTCCCTTTCATGGCCAAATATATTGAACAAGTGACAAATAGATCATCAGTGAGTTGTTATTGTTTGAACTACAATTCATGAAAAATACATTCTATCTATATCTATATACCAACATAAAAAGACCCAAAGGGGTAGATCCAATTAATCTTGGCCATCAACGCATAATTGATATCCTACCTAATATCAGCGTGCAATTAATTTCGTTCCTAATATTAACGTGTACGCATTTACTAGTTAATCTGAAGATCTTAAGAACCATTGTCCCATTTGCTATTTTATTGGGACAAGTCTCTATATGCTTGTCAGTTTGGCAGGAAAATATTTGAAACCTGGGAGTGGCCTATATGATAATTTCCTAGATACAGGGCCTAAGACGTCTGAAAGACAACACTTGTTGAAAAGTTCTGTTGTGTCCTCACGTTCACCAGCAACAATTTTCCCATTCTGTTTGAAATGTTAAATCAGTACATAAATAAAATGCTTACTAAAGGTTTTAGGTGAAATCATAGTCCGATGATTCTTTTGATTGGTGCATTTTAACTAGAGCACAACAAGGCTACTCCTTTCTTCCATATATATAGGGCCTAATGTGTTTTTCGAGACTAACTTTGACCACATGTTAGAGCAACAATATATGACATGCAAGTTACACAAACCATACCGTCAAATTCGTACGTCAAAGAAGCTTCCAATGATATAATTTTCACATTATACATCTCATATACTATTAATGTTATCAATAGTCAAAGGCAATCTCGAAAAACGTATTAGGCCCTATATATATGGATGGAGGGAGTACTTGTTTTCCTTTTTGGTGTACTTAATTCCTAACTGGGTAAAGCATGATGAAACGTACTAGTCCTTAAATTTTGCCCTTCCTTGACAGGCACCGACGGTGGACAATGCTTAACTTGTATTCAGTCACATAGTCATGATTGTTGTCAGCTCGAAGGGGGTGATCTTCTTATATCTCAGATCCACCAGGGCATGGCATTAGAAGCTTTCTTCAGCCTTGTTCTCTTATATTCTTGGCTACCTGCTTGCGGTACTGCATTCTTGTGGATGCAATTGTTCTGTTTTTGTTCATTTCTTTGCTTGATTGCTGTGTGCTCATGAGATGTATGTTTGAGCTGAGAATATAGTTATGTAGTCATAACCGTGCTAACTATGGCACCTACGTAAAAAAAGAAAGGGATTGTGTTTAACCATGATGTAAATTTACGACGAGTGAAGTGAAATTGTTGCCAGATCATCATTTGAAAGTTGGGCCAGTCTTCAGTCTCCTGGTCTGTTCCTGCAAAACTCGGATGGTTCTGATCGTACCTTCCTAACAACTATCCGGAGTTGGACATTGGTTGGAACCACTGAACAGGGCTAGCGGGGCTCCCGTGACAGGCGACTAGGGTTCCACCCTCCCCCTCCCTCCGCCGCCAGCCCTCCC
>CBMN010004363.1:0-15483 GCA_000582825.1 Hordeum pubiflorum | reverse complement strand
GGGGGGGGGGGGGGGGGGGGGGGGGGGACAGTTTAGAAAAGGAAGGCATTTTGATTGAACTGACGATACCCCACATGTTGCCGCAAAATCTTGTTAAAATAATTGTATTAATGGATGGTAGGAAATTAAGTAAAACTAATGCAAAAACAAATGTGAGTGTTCTTGATTTGTATTATAGGTAGCAGAATGCCATTTTCTAACAAAAATGTGAACCATGAACTACGTAGGTATGCTCCAAGCACCCGACACATGTATCGTATTGCGCAAATTAAATCAAAAAGTAACTCACGTGAGTGGCATGCATGATTTGCCGAATGTATCATTGTTGCATGGTTAAATAAATGCAAAAAAAATGTAACTTATGGTTGGCATGCATATGTGCTAATGTAGCATGGTTGCATGCTTAGAAAATTAGGTAGTGGTTACATGCAAATAATGTAAATTATTTCCTCCATTCCATAATGTACTGTGTTCGTGCTTTTCGAGATTTAAGTTTGACCATAAATTTAACCAACGAAACCGGCTGTGACGGGAGCGTAAATTATGCCACTGGATTCGTATTTTCGATACGATTTCAGTGGTATAATTTTTATTCCCGTCGCAATCGGTCTTGTTGATCAAATTTATGGTCAAACTTCAAGCTCGAAAATCAAGGACGCACTATGTTATGGAACGGAGGGAGAATGATTTATCATTCACATGAATAAAAGCTGATGTGGTATGGTTGTGTGATTTAAAAGATTGTATCTAGGAGTATAATGTAGAAATAGACCATATATCAGCCGTGGGGTGAAAGATGTATCTATGGCTACCAAGTTGTTCAAGGAAAGCTTCGAGATAGACGTATGCAGTTGCGATTCTATGTGATAGCTGTAGGGTAAGCCGAGAGCATCTATGTTCGGACATGGCAAATCTGGCCCCTCAAACACCCACGGACATTGATTGATCACGTCTTAAATAATGCATTTTACGTCCGGATACCTTAAATCCATCCTATTACATGCAACTTAAGCAATCTTTAAACGGAGTTCGTCCGTATCCGTCGTGTCCATGTCCGGCGACCGCTGCATTCTACAAGAGTGTTGGTCCGGCCACCGGCGAGGAAGAGTAGGACATGAGACATTGGGCGGCTCATGAGACTCGAGCTCCTGTCGTCTCCCATGTCCTACTCTTCCTTGTCGGAGCCCGTAACCAGGACGGTGCCGGTGGACGTGATATCGATGACGGATCTCTCATGGGAGGAGCTGACGTCCACCACGACGCGACTGTGACGCCCGCACTGGTGCACCATACGTCATATGCATGTCAGCGCGGATGGAGGGGAGTGGAGTGAAATGTCTAGGGTTTGGTCCAGTGAGCGGATGAAGACAAATATATGTGGGGTCGTCGCGGGCCAGCCGGGCGGGCCCGGGCACCCCATATCCGTCCTATATTTAGGCTGGATATGAGAGGTGCCGTTCAGTCCGGACGTTTGAGGCATCCGGCTGGATAGAAATTTTCGTGGTCGGACGGCCTGCAGGGGTGTTTAAGACAGGTATGACGCGCTGACCCCACAGTTTTTAAGGAAAACAGCTCACTATACACTTACTGTACATGGTGAAGAATTCTATGATATAGATGTTTCTATCCGAAAATAGACAAACATGCCAACGCGCGCCAACATAATCAAATTATAGCATATTATTTGGCAGCACTAGTACATGATTATAATTATGCTAATTAAGTATATATAAATACTACCCCGCAAAAAAAAGTATATATAAATACTAGCCGAACTCACGCATGTTCATAGGGATGAGTGTATGCGCGTGTATGTGAGTACTTGCGTCTGTACTGTGTTAAAAAAAAATATAATGGTCAATTCCTCTAAAAAATATATATGGTGGTCAAATCGCTTGGACCCGCCACACGCTCCGCGCCACCCACTCGGCATGCCATGCGACCGTCGCCCGCCACCTCCGGCGCGCGACGGGACCTCCTCCGATCCGGCTAAGAATAGCCGGCGCTCCCCGCATATAAACACCACGGCGAAGCACTCGTAGCCACACCACAGCAACCTCGCAAGCCAACAAGCATCCATCCATCCATCCATCCATCGCAAGCTCGCAAGCACACTCACCGATCCAGTTCCAGCCAAGCACCCAGCCAACAATGGCCCGCGCTCTCTTCATCGTCGCCCTCCTCCTGGTCGCCGTCGCGGTGGCGCCATTCGCCGAGGCGGGCAAGAAAGAGAAGAAGGCCGAGAAGAAGGCCGAGAGCCCGGCGCCGTCCTCCGAGTCGCCCGCCGACGCGCCCGCGGCCGACTCCCCCGCCGGCGAGCCCTCCGCGGACGCACCGGAGCCCAGCACCTCCGACTGACCGGCCGGCCCGCCCGGACGCCAGACAGAGATCGATCCGTCTGGTGATGATGAACCGGAGCTCTCCATTTCCCTGTTGTAATAATGTTTGCCTCCGCAGGTCCCGCCCGGACACCGGTGATGATGAACCGGAGCTCTCTCTTTCACCTTCACTCGGCCGGCCGTAGTAATAACAATGCGCGCTGATCTATATGTGTCACGCCGCCCGGTCGAGTGAAGCTTTTCTTTTTATTCATTTTAATGCCGTTTGTTTTCAAGGTCTTTTTTTGCCGAGACCAAAATTTTCTTCTCTTTCTTTTGCCAGTGTAATGTAACCATGCTTGGCTCTCCAACATAAGTAAGATTTGTTCCTGATCATCATTTCTAGCCTTGGTTCTGTGATCCGATTGCCAACAATAAATTTACAGAGAAAAATTATATTACATTACAAGCCGCACGCACGTTCGTACGGATCTGATCTACTTTCCCCGTTCCTAAATATAAGTCTTTTTTATAGGTTTCAATATGGACTACATACGAATGTATATAGACATTTTAGAGCCCGGTATGTAGTCCATATTGAAATCTTTAAAAAGACTTACATTTAGAAACGGAGGGAGCACTACAATTACAATGTCGTCAACACGTACTACGTACGATACGATAGGAGTTGCCATCAATCAATCAATCAATCAAATCAAATTTGAAGGAACGACAGATTAAATGCATGCATACCTTTTAATTTGGATATTGAGAAGGAATGAGAGAGGCACTTGAACTGACCCATCTTCCATCAGCCAAAGCCAAAGGATGGAGATGGATGCATGGACCAGCCAGCCAGCCAGCCAAAAAAAAAGGAAGACCTAACTAAGATGGATACACAGGGTCAGAAGCTGTTTAGATTGTCTGTCCGGTGCTACCGCAATATGAATGAACCGCTTAAATCAGTAATTCAATATGAATGAAACCAGGTTAGGCATGGATGGGATTGGGATATGCTCATTTTGTCAGCTCTGCCATGGTTGGGGTGTTCATCCAAACAACATTTTCAGAAAACACACTACAACTTTGTAAGTGAGCTGACAAGGGGTTTCAGAGCCAATCAATCCTTCATTAACCGGCTAGGCAAGATTATTTCAGCCTTCAGACATTGACCACATCACACTGAAGATGAAAAAGATAAGAGACAAAAACACAAGTCATATATCTTCACCTCCTGAAACAGCATGAACAATGCCTGCCTGATTCAGGGAGAAAACTTTTAATTATTATAGGGAAGAACTCCAACGAGAGGAGAAAAAGGAGGAAGCAGAACTATATGAGATCAGAAAAAGTAAAACTCAACATACAGACATGGAGAAGATGAAGAACATAGCAACAACTTAAGCAAGCAGAAACCCATCTCTCCAAATTCATGTATCTCGTATCCGAATGGGCAGCACCGGCTATGGTTTCTCCGGTTCAACAGAAAATGCCACGCTCATGCTAACATATTCAGGTGCAAATTCAGTATGCCAGGGCAACATGCTTGCATGCAGTATAACAACTACTAATGGCAAGAGCTCTATGCTTGGAATAAAAAACAATCAAATGCGAGCCAATATTTCATTAACCAAGCAAGGTTGTTTCAGCCATAGACTAAGCCACACTAAAGATGAAAAGAAAGGAGACAAAAAAAAACAGAAGAATGATATCTACACCTTCTCAGCCGGAAGCCAGGACAAACAGTTATACTCTATCTAGAACAAAAATTCAGAACAAACATGAATTGTATAGCATATGCACTTGTTCGTCTTGTACAATGAGGAGCTCCCTCAAGCAGTCCAAAAGGAACAGCAAGAACAATATAATGCCCGATTCAGGGACACGACTATTAATTAGGGAAGAACTCCCATGAGAAAAAACAGGGATGCAGAACTGGCTAGAGGAATGCAATCCCTATATATGAGATCAGGCAAAGTAAAACTCCACAAAGAGACACAGGGTAATTGAAGTTTCCTTGCAGAACATAGCAAAAAATTAAGCAAGCACAAACCCCTCTTTTGGCATTCATGAATCTCAGAAATTTGATGGAAAACATAGGGGGGGTCACCCAATTAATCTCGTTCTACTTGCAACATAGAAATAAGGTAGTTCAGTTTCGATTAAAGGGGTCCTAGACAGATAAATTAGAGTTCCTTACACACTGGACTGGACAGACATAAAGCTTCAGAGCCAACAACGACCATAGATAGCAGGGTTTTTTCTTTCCCTGAGGCACACATCCAACCATACGTAGAGAACTAACTAAGACGAAACATCCATATATACTTAATTAATTTAGATGTGGTCATCATGCATGAGCCATACTTCTAAAGTGCCATGACAATATCCTTGGCCGCTTTCATTTTGGCTGGCAGGAGCCTGGCAATCAGCTCCTTGAGGGCAGATGGGCAACTGCTCTTGAGATGCTCGTAGCCATCGCTTGCCATCATCGCCTCCAAATTGGAAGGAGAAGCAAGGAACTTGAGGCAAGCTTCCTTGAGTCCGTTGCAGCTATGCTGCTCAGCCAGAGCCAAACTGGTGGCCACCATACCGACATCAATGCGGCTGCATAGCTTGTGCTCGCATATGAGTTTGAGCCGCTCGACGTTGTACCTGTCTGCCGCCACGAGTAGATGCCCAGCCATCACCACATCTTGGTTGCTATCCATCTCAAGATGAGGTGGCAGCGAGTCGGTGTAGAGGAAATGGAGCAAGGACTTGAAGACATGAGGTTCCATCTCATGGATCTCAATGAGGCTATCAGTTTTCTCCTTCATGACGCCGAGGAGCTCCGCCTTGAATACAGATGACCTGGCAGCGAGCACGACCCTATGAGCCGAGAACTTGTCGCCGCCCACAAGAAAGGCGACGTCGGCTCCATCCATGGTCTCTAGGAGGTTGCCGAAATGCAGATGCAAGTCGCTGGGAGGAACCTTGAGAAACTGCTCGCCGGCGACATGATCCGTGAGGGTGAGGGTGAGGGTGAGATGACAGCTGATGGTGAGGCAGTCATGTATGAGATAGGCGGATCCCTCTAAAGCAGCCCGGTTCAAAGTGTAGACGAAAGCACAATCTTTGCATGAAAGAACGGCATCGCGGGCGAGTTGCTGCACGGGTAACCCATACTTATCAAGGATACTAAACATGGCTCTGACCTTGACATTCTTGGCATCAGGTGAATCAAGAACCAGGCGAACAACTGTGGCGTCGGCATGTTTTGGCAAATCACCGTTTGGATAATACCTCACAACCCAGTCGTGGCCTCCAACACTGAAGGGGGAAGAACTTGTGTATGTACTCACCCTTGTTGAATAGCGCCTTCCCTCTTGAGTATCCTAGTACCTTGATCAAGTAGGAACCTTTGTCAGCTACATTGACGGCGGAAACCTTGCACTCATCATCTGCCATTCGAATTCGAATTCGATCCAGAGGTTGGCTGGCTAGGGTCCAAGAGGAGCTGGGAGGAGAGGTGTGTGGAGGAAGAAGACGACGGCAAAGCGGTAGATTGGGGTCCAAGAGCACCGCCGCCTCCGCTCCTTGCCGTACGTCGTCTGCTTCTTTCTTTCTTTCTAGGTCGGCCGAGCTGGGTGATGGTCACGTCAAGAGGGTTTCTATTGGGCTTCCCAGAGCAACAGCCAACGGCCCACCTATGTATGTTTTCTCTAAGTTAATATATGAGGTAATATTACCGTGTTCAGTTTGATGCTACAACTTTAAAAATACGGATTTGTCGTCACATAACTTGACATGGCATGCAAATAAGGTGCTTTCTGTCGTATCTGACCATATGGCCTGAAGCGTTTTTTAATCAAATAACTCCCTTGCATTTTATATATTCACGTACAAAATCCCTCGAATAATGGAAAAGCTGGCGGGCGTCGTTCGAACCCACCATCTAATGCAAACTGCCTAGCATGGATAGCCACCACACAACTGATTTGCACGTCTCACATGCACAACTAAAATTATATATCCTTTCAAGACCGTACTTATTAAAATTGAAATCTCTAAAACGAAAAAAACGGGAGCCACGCGGTTCGACCCTTTGTCCTGCTGGTCGCTCACCGCATGTGTACTAGTAAGACAATTTAAAAAAAAAACACATCCATAAATATCCAGATGTTTGTGTGCTTGTATATTTTCATGGAAAAAGGTCAATTTTGCTACCCCTGTGATTTTTTCCGCAATGAAACACCGAAAGGTATTTTCTGTTTGAACGGCATTTGACTCTTCATATGCTTGCACAGTTTCATGACAAAGATGGCTCGATGAAAAATGTTTTCTAAGAAAATGGGTGCTTAAATAATAAAGCATTTTTTTACTTTCTAGGAAAGTTACAAGTATGTAGTAGACTCTTACCGCGCGATCAGTTTTTGCCCATTTTCTGGCTAACTCATATTTCTGACTTTCGTACTATATTTTTTCAGCAACAAATTTAGAAAGAATCTGAGTACAGCAGAAGTTCATTAAGCGCAGCCTGATCCTCAATTGCAGCTTGTCACATTTTTAAGTTACAAGCTGATAAACTGGAGCCACACAAGCCTATGTCAGATAGTGCCTTTAAACTCATGGTACCTACGAGTATTACCTTTTTTAAGGGGATCCTAGGAGTGCGATAAATGGACCCAAAGTTTTGTTGTCCATTATTCCTTTTTTAGGTAATCCATTATTCATTTTTTGTTCTATGTAAGAAAACAACTTATATTCTTGTTTTATTTTTTAATTATAACAACTTATATTTTGGTGCATTTTTGTAGGGGATATTCTGGTGTATTTTGGATTTCCTTTTATGTTGCCTTTGCACTATATGTTGATCATATATCCTTTAAGTATACGTATCGTCAATTAGCTAAAGATAGACTTGATTTTAGTTCCTTTGAGATAAATAGAGATAAGAGTGCCTTTTGTTGTATAGGTTCAATTTTATGAATCTAAAGGCCAGCCAGCTATATACAAAATTTCTTTTGTGGGGATGCTATATTTAAAGTTAGGTACTATGTGTAAATTGGTAGTCTTAGTTACCCTCTTATTATCTAGGGGTAAGTGCCAATTCAACTTAAATATAGTACGTAATCGTAAGCTTCTTCACGATGAAAAGTTTCACTATTTTCAAAGAAAAACGTTTGAAAGAATTCATAAATACAGTTTTTAATAGGTCTGGTGGTTAGCCCACGTACACGCATGTTTTGACGAAGCTCACTGGTTCGGCCTGAACTTCCTTATTTCTCCTAGCTTTCAAAACAATCAATTTGTAACGTCTAGCGTGATTGTTCTGATGGCACTGGCAGACTGGCTGTCTATGCGAGTCACTAAGAAGTAGGTTTTGGGTTTCGAAACCCATGCTTTGCAACTTTTTTTCATTTTATTTAAGGGACTTTATACATAAATAAATAAAATGTAATGGAGTAATCCACAAAAAATCCATTTCAAGACACTGACAGATGGGCTATGACGCGCTGGCGCGACACATGGGCATGCCATACAGCCCTCACCGTATTTGCACGTCATCTCAAGTTATGTGACCACAATTCCGTATTTTCAAAGTTTTAGCACTAAACTGAACATCAAACACAAATTCTATGACTACCGATGATATTATCTCTTAATATCTATAACCCCGACTTTCGAGGAGAAAAATAAGCCTGCCTTTTTTTTTAAGTTACTAGACTAGACTAGAAGACTAAGGGTAATCCCGTCAAAAAAAGAAGACTAAGGGTAAAATTTGAGAATAATATAAGGAGCACCTATATATGCCGTCGAATAAAAATAGGTTTCCGTCGAATCCCCCTTCTTCTTTCTCCCACCGCATCGCCCCACCCATTGGACGCCTGCCTAACCGCCTAGCGCCGCCGCCCCCGGCCATCGCTGTTTGTTAAACAGCAAATGCGGTACTACTATGGTTTGACGGTGTGACGAGCTGGGGACTCAGCTCTTGTCACTGTTTCGGTTCATTCGCTAATGCGACCTATGGTGGTTAAAAGGAAAAACAATTATGTGCTGTGGTGGTTCACACAGGAAAGTAAATTGCAATTTTGTCAAGATGTGAATGTTGGAAAATGATGTGGACATCAGAATCATAGGCAGTAGTACATGACTCCGCTGAAGTTTGAATAACTGGAGCTGATGGGTAGCCCTTTTTTCCCTTGAAGATGGTGTATGGGTATGGTGAAATTGTTGATAACAAGTCGTGACTTCCATGTTTGCTGTATTAATTTCCGGTTGCGAAGTAAGTGTCATAAAAACAAGCAGTAATGAGTTATGTGAAGAAATCAACACATGTTCCCTATAAATATCTCATCTTTGACGGCTCATTCTGCAATGCTAGGTTGATATAAGCTTCTATTCAAACTCACAAGCTCAACCGTTTCAACAGGCATGGAAAAAGATAATGTCACCTTTTCTACTACACAACGATTCTTCAGATATATCAATCAAAACAAAAGTCAGGAGGTCAAGAACAGCAGAAACAAGATGCTGAGTTTGCACACCAAAACCGTGACGCTCAAAGACGAACGATTTGTCGTGCTGACCATTTCCAGGGAATACCGAGCATACCGAGCTTTATCTTGTGTTAACTTGAGTGAACCAAACAACATAATGACCTTTAATTTACCTGGCCTTCTTAACCAGTGTGAGTGTGGAGGTGCGGAACTCTGCATCATCTTTAATGAAGCTCCACCAAAGATAGGTGAGGGGGACGGTGCTCGCGTGCCACAGCGAATGCGCATCGGCATACCCCTTGTAAGGAGGGAAGTCAAACACTTCAAGAAGCATAGCTAGAGCTCCTCCAAACACAACGACCCAAAGCTTGAATCGTGAAGGATGACGGGTCACGCCAGCCCAGGTTGCCCAAGCGACAATTTGAACCACACCCATCGCCACACAAACTTTCATGTTCCATCCTGAAGAAAAGGCAGGCATATAAAGACAGCAGATGCACATGAATTAATCTGTTTGTGCAAGTGTATGCAAGGTAAAAATACTCTAGGAGAAGCAAAAGGAACTTTACCGTAGTCAAGCTCATAGAAGTTAAGATACAAGATATGTGTTGTGACGAATGCTAGAATAGGTGCAGCAAACATCACCCTGGCAGCCGCATCCTTGACATTAAAAATTCTTAGCAATGTAAGGATTAAAGAGTAGCCAAGTACGGCCACAGCTGAAGAGTAATCCAATTTCTCAGTCAAGTCAATATCCCTACAAAATGAAGAATGAATGATGCTGAGCAAGATATCAAATATATTATTATGACAGCATGCCCAAGCTTTGAATTGATTGAGCAAATGCGCACCTGGTATGGAATACAGAGCTCCAGATCCATGCATTCATTGATAATATTGCATAGATATGCCATAAGCCAGTGTATTCGTAGTACGTCCTCTTCGTCTGAGGTCTAAGAGGTAATCTGTATTTCACTAGAAGGAAGAATGAAAGCCAGCCAGTGAAGTGCATCAATAGGTTGAGAGCAGACAGTGCGGCCGAAAGGGGCTCCTGATAAATAAATGGCAAACACGTTATCAGTGCTAGTCATCATGGTGAAATACTAGTATCACTAGTCATCAACATACAAGCCGAATGTTACATGCCTGGAAGACAGAAACACGTTTGAAGGGCCATTTTCCGTGATATTGAACAGGGCTCAGGCCACCTAATCGACGTTCCTCTTCTCTTTGCATCATGCAGTAGTAGCGGCAGTCTGTCATACAGTTTAGTTGCTTCCACTGCATGCCAAGGGCCTCCTGTGTGTACCAAGAACTTCCAGCAGATGTGTTGTCGTTCTCCCGGGACTGACAGTGACTGATGATGTTGCTTCCAATAATCCCCGTATTCTGACACTCCCCAACACAAGTTCTGCAGGACGATCACGACGCAAGTTACAAGGAACTTCTAAACAGTGTGACATCATAATGAAGTACAGCCCCTAACAAAAAAATGTATAACTCCTAACCAATGGTTCTACAATATCTGGCACAAATCAAGACCGTTAAAAAGAAAAAATTCCAACAATAACTGAGGCAACGATGTCACAATAGGTAGCTAAAGGTGGTCAGTAGATGCACAGCAACTGCTGCAAAAATGAGTTTGTTTGTTATAATTTTCATAATCAAACAAATGTGTAAAAAGACATACTGTGTTTTTTTCGGATACAAATTTAATGGTTTAATTTTTGTGACACATAACCCACATTTTATTAGTTAAATTCATGGTCAAAATTGACTTCCAAAAAGAGTGTGTACCTTCTTTTGGAGTCGGAGGGGAGTACTAACCCAGTATTTCAGTCAAGTCGGCAAGAAACAGAAACATATCTCAGAAGTCACAATGAAGTAACAAGAAAGGACCAATTATATTGTAGTAGCAACTAACAATGATTGTAGCAATCCTTAACATAACATAGATAATTTCAGTCAAGTGAGTAATAAGAGAAGAAAAACATACTGTATTTCACAATGAAGTAACACGAAAGATCAAACATATAGTAACAACCATTACCACAATAGGTATGATATGTTTATATACTTTTAATTTGGTCTTAAGTAGTATAGTAACCAGACTTGCATCTAACCCCTAGGTAGTGCTCCTCTGAATCAAATAATAAATTGTTTGACCTGCGGTTTCTCTGTCTATCTAAAAAGTGTGACGGACTAATATTTACCATGGCAAGAATGCGAATCATGTATCACCACTTAATCTCTGTGCATCTAATCTAAAATTATGTAGCTCAAAGTATGGCACCACTTTCTCACATATTATTCCCTTCCATCCCTCCATCTGAGTGTTTGTCACTGGATCCACTAAACTGAATCCACCTTTTTCACCAGTTTACTAATTACACTAGGAAGTAGAGTGTGGTAGCTGAAACCTGGCTAGTGGTTCATCTGACGGCCAGGAATACAAATTGTATTTCTATTTGTAAAAAACAATGTATCCACAGTACTTTAAGGTTGTAATATATTGTTCCATTGTGAAGGCCAAGTCAAAGAAGAACCATCGGTTTTCCCGTTGAGATTTTTTTTTCAATCAAACTGAAGGCTTCTTGGTCTCACCTGTAGTGTGGATCGGCATCTCCCCGGCTGGCCTGGACGGGGACGGGGACGGAGACGAACCCGAGTGCAAGAAGAAGGGAAGCCAATGGAACTAGCCAGAGGCTGCTTCCGGCCATCCCTCACGGCAAGCAGCAGCTATGGATTCGTTGGTCACTGGGCAGAGGGGTGGCGTCCGGTCCGGGTGGATCAGCAGTGCAGTGCAGTCCAGTCCGGTTGGATCACCTAAAAGAGTATGCACCGACAAAAGCAGATTACCTACCTTGTTAATTCCATTTCAATCAATAAAATAGAAAGCTAGCTAGCCAGGAACAGCATCAGATTACCTTGTTGTTTGCTCTCCGGCGAGGATTGCCTTGCCTGTGGAGATCTAAACCGGCGAGGAAAGGAAGAGGAGCAGAGCTGCAGAGACGAAACGAAAGGTGCCTCGCCGCCGTCGGCCGCCCCTGCTGCTCGGCGGCTAGGCAACTCTAGATGGGACTGGGTGGGTGCAGCGACCGACCGACCGCCGCCGGCAGAATCGGAGGTTTGGTCGGGTGGGTGCCTAGGTTAGATTTTTTTTCCTTTCCTTTTCTTTCTGGGTCGGGGGGAGAGCCCAAGCCGGCTTTCCTGAAGCGCCGGGCCGGGCCGGGCTATTTTCAGGCTGGAAACACAAGCCCGAGACCAGCCTAAAAATGCAGTAAATCAAGGCTGATTTTTTTTGGCCCAGCGTGCTGGCCGGCCCGTTTAGTAATCGGGCCGTGCCTGGGCCTGGAGGCGCAGCCCACGGGCTGGCACGGCACGGCACGGCCCGTTTAACCAGGTCTGCCTCCACCTACCTCGCCGTCTCCGCCTTGTTCTATCCCAAAAATCTCACCTTTCTCTCTCTCTCTCGCCGAATAATAATACGGGGCGACGGAGATGCAGGCGGCCGGCGGCTTCAGCCAGAGCCAGGCGTCCCTTCTCGCCCGGTGGCTCCCAAGGCCTTATTACCACGCGTAAGTGAGATTCCTCTTGCTCTTCAATTCCGTTGCGTTGCTCCATCTTTGCCTTTCCTCCGAGCTAACCGGACGCAGCAGCGGGGCGGATGATGGTGTGCTGCTGCTAGGACGAGGACGCGTGTCGCTCCCACGGCTGCGGCGGGCCTGTTGCTCCGCGAGCATCTCCGTTGGTGCCGGCGGCGGTGGTAAGAACGGTCAAGCCCTTGCTCCAGCTCATGTTGTGGATGTTTGTGTTACCTTGTGTCACCCTGGCCATGATAGTCTGGTGATGCCTCGCTCGCTTAATTTGGAAGCTAGACTAACTAAACTAGACAGTCAGTCAGGGTGCCTTTGCAGCTCTACTCCCTTTAGGCCAAGGGTAAACTTTTGAGGAGGTGACCTAGATTTGGGGTTGCGATACTGCGATGAGTCCAAGAATTGCTTCTTGTCACTGTTTCAGTCAATCTGCTAATGCTACTTATTGGCTTATCATGGTTAAAAAGAACAATTCTGTGTGCTTGGAAAGGAATTTGAGTCCCAAATACGGCTATTCCAGTCCTTCTCTGAGATAAGTAGCAGCAGTGCGCACGAGCACGAGCGGGGGCTAGGGCGGATCCAGTGTACAAGCCAATTTTCAATGTCCTTGTAATATGTCACGCTAAATAGTGATTTGCCCCCACTTAGCAAAGAAAAATTCCCCAATTTAACACATCTTTGCCCCCTCTAAAATTTTATCTTGGGTCCACCCCCGGGGCGATGCAATAGGTGGTCATTTCCATGTTTGGCGTATCTAGAAATTTTCAGTGCTGCTCTCGTCCCACAAGTTGCCATGCTGCTGTTAATTGTTTGCACTATTTGTTCTTGACCTGCATGGCTGGAATCAAATGTCATGAGCCAGACCAATTTTCTTTCTTGTAAGGAAGATTCACGAGAATCAAATAGGAGTACCTTTTTTCCATTTTGTTTGTGAGATGAAAGTGTCATAGAAACAAGCAGTCCTGTGAAATCAGCACATATTCTCTACCTGTATTGGGCATAAACCAGCCATATTTATGTAACTTAGTCCTTGATATGTATCTAGAAACAGGTTACCCGAAGCTGTTTCCTAGATTTCTTGACCTACTGAGATAAACCTAGGTTGATTCTAGGTACGAAGCTCACTTTTCATATGTGAGACTTTGACAACAGAGCCGTCGCTCTGTTGGTAAGCTGTGCAGGTGCACGTTTGAGTCTTGGACTCCACAGGGCACCCAGGTTGTTTCTTCTATAAAAAAAAAATGCCACCAAGGGCTCCTGGCTGGTCTTTTTTTTTAAGTGAGATTTTGATTTTGATTTCCTGTGTAGTAGATTTGTAAATTGTTTTTGTCTTGACTAGATTTGTTATCATTATGTGCTATTGTTGAACTAGTGGTTGAAACAAGAAATCAAATGGTCATTTCATTTATTTAGCTGCAACAGACTCTTGTTGAATTGTTATTTTACTGTCCTGGCATTTTCACTGGTGAACTTTAAATTTTGCAATTGAAGCCTGATTTTTTGCCAATTTGTCAGTGGTAGAGATTGAATTAAAAGAGTATAGCATAACCTGCGGTAAATGAACCTTGTGTCAATGCATATTTTTCTCTAGAACTTCATGTTATTTTTCTCTAGAGCTTATGAGATTCCATCAGTTACCAACTTGGTTGGGACTGAAAAGCTTTGTTCTTGTCATGAGATTTCATCAGTTTTGTGTTATATCGGAAGGTGTTGCCGTACCATCTTCAGCTGTCATATCTGTATTTGAGCCGATTTAATGTGTATTTGTAGAGCATGTTCCTGTGTTCCCAAGACAAAAAACATGGGATCCCTACAAGCTTCTTGGTGTCGACCATGATGCATCTGAAGAGGAGATCAATAGCGCAAGAAACTTCCTTCTTCAGCAATACGCCGGGTACGAAGAAAGCGAAGAGGCGATTGAAGGTGCCTATGATAAGATAATGATGAAGAGCTACTCACACCGTAAGAACTCCAAAATCAACCTGAAAAGCAAATTAAAGAAGCAAGTGGAAGAATCCCCATCATGGGTTAAGTCACTGCTTGGGCACTTTGAGGTGCCATCCATGGATGTTGTGTCAACAAGAGTTGCTCTTTTCGGCTTTATTGCTGGGTGGAGCATCGCAACTTCTGCTGAGACTGGACCTACCTTCCAGGTATACATATGCTTGTAGTGATTCTCCCAACTGATTCAACAATCTTTTTTTCCTAAGCATTGAACCTGCTAGAGATCACTTACAGCCTGAGACTGTTGTTTATTTCACTCATGGTTGGGGATTGGAACCATTATGCAGAAAATTTACCTATAAGAAAGATTAAGCCTACCTATATAAATGATAGGTGTTGCTGGTTCCAACAATCTCTGTAACAGTGATGGTTTGCTCTTGCAGCTTGCACTGGCACTGGTTTCATGCATATACTTCCTCAACGACAAGATGAAAAACCTTGCGAGGGCGTCTGCCACAGGGTCAGTTGCCAACCACGCTTGCATAGCAACGTGCTACCTTAGCTGTTAATTAGTCACGCACGTATTTGCGAGGTGCTCACTCCTCCTTTGTATTTGCAGGCTTGGAATCTTTGCGTGTGGCTGGATACTAGGTTCGCTGGTGGTCCCAGTGATCCCGGCATTTATTTTCCCGCGCACTTGGTGTCTGGAGCTCCTTACTTCGCTGGTTGCTTATGTATTTTTATTCTTGGGTTGCACTCTCGTCAAGTGAAACCTCTGAAGCTTGAAACTGTTGTTTCTGCGAGATTTTCTCTTGCTGGCGTCTCAACTGCCCCAGTTCACCCTTTTGACATGTGCTGTGCTGTGAGTATGGATAGATGCCCTTTCAACAAACCGAAATTGTTCAGATATCCTGTAAAGGTGGTGTTGTTATCTCTAGTCTAAGCAAGCTTATATTGATCAGTATTGTATTGTATTGTAGGCAGTTTCCGCAAGTTGTTGCTAGTTCAAGCTGTTGTTGGGCATGCTATTGTTGTAACTATAATACTACATGACTTGTACAGTTGCAAATGTGTTTGCTTGTGCTTTTGGATTTAACTCGAGTCATACCACCGTTATGTAACTCTTTTTTTTTTTTTTTTTTT
>CBMN010004357.1:0-14516 GCA_000582825.1 Hordeum pubiflorum | reverse complement strand
GGGGGGGGGGGAGGGTCGTAGTCACATGGCCTTAAACTTGTGGGTGTGCTTTTGTAAATTCCCACTCGCTTTTCCTGAAGTAGCCAAACACGTTGTAAGAGCTTCTCCAATCATACTTGCCTGATATGACCCCGTATATGTCCACGGACACGTCTGTGTGTGTCCGGGGACTAAAGTGGGTCAAACCCTATTTGCTCGCCCAGGCAACCACAAGCCCCATTTGCAAACCCTCAATTTTATACAAAGCCATGCAACACCAATCAACAAATAAATAGATAGCATATATAGGGCATAGTTCAGATATTGGATGACATAGGACAACATTTAACTAAGTTCGATAGCATAACGATGACATTAAACTAAGACTAGATTGTTTAACAACAACTGAACTAAACCTATGGAGATCGACATCGCCTCCGCCCTTGCCCTTGTCATCTTTGTCGTGGAAGTAGCAGTCGAAGGTGACGTAGGGGTTGAGCAGGATGTGTCGGAGGAGGTACCAGACATGTTCTCGTTCGATTTTAGCGGCATGTCGGCGAGGGCACAAACGGTTTGGGGCTTGCTCCTCCGCAAGGTCATGGGAAACCCGGGTTTGCTGTTTTGCAAGGATCCTGATATGGGGATCCTCAGCGTCGCGGTGCGACGCCTCAGTGCCCTTTGTGGGGATCTTGGCTAATCAGGCGGGGATAGCATGCGTCCGACTCCTTGGAGGTCAATGATCGCTTCTAGTCGGTGCAGACGACCGGGTCCTTGTCGGATCCATACAACACCGACACCGAAATGGACGCATCGAACGAGCAGGAGCCACGACGCACCTTCGCCTTCTCATAGCAGGCACGTCATGCCTCGACCACGGAGCCGCCGAAGTTTCTGCATCCCCCACATCTGTGGCATGCACATTGCTGCCATTGGCCTCAGACTCTGAGGCCAAGGCGAACATCGGGGTGGCTCAGAGCACAGAGCTGCTCGAGACGCAATGCCTCATGAGCTTCCGCCCGATGCGGCACCGTTGTTGTATCCATGTCAGAATGGCGGTGAAGACGCATGGCCATTTGATCCGCGTTGGTCTGGCTCCGATGATGGAGCTTGGGTCTCGACTATTTCCTCCTTGTCCAAGCAGGCGGCAAGCTCCAAGTCAACGCCACGTCAGGTCCGGACCTGGCAGACTCATATGTGCCGCTCGCTCAGATGGCCAGAGCAGATTAGAAGTGCAGTGGATTGTTTGAAATGACCAGGGTATCGTCTGAGGCGGGAATATGAATGGATTTTGCGAAGTTGCGCTGGGATGATCCAATGTGTTCAGTCAGCTTGATATCCATTCCACATATGAGCTGAAATGAGATGATAAACAGTCCAAACATATGAGCTAAGTTTGGGAGTCTTATCAAGTAACAATTTTCTGTTTGGCAACATATTTAGTGATGCCCCATCTCAGGTGATGCAATGCTTCGATAGATCCTGGACCGTTTGATTATTTTGGAAGGGACACGATGAATGCACACTTGGAGATTGTGTGCGAGAACCGAACGAAAACCTTTTTTTTTTTGACGTCTAATGAAAACCTTGCTGACAGGAGCATCCAAGTACAGTGACTTGACTTCAAGTCCACGCCTGTGTACACCCAAAGCGTACGCGCAGCGTTTCCGCCGTCGATTGACACGTCGCCGTCCTCCGCCGCCTCCCCGTCTTCCGGCGACCGCCTCCGCCTGCTGCTCCTCGGCTCCTCGCCACAGCTGGTCGCCATGGCGCCGCCTCGCTCCCGCGCCGCACCGTCCAAGCGCAACGCCGCCCCTTCAAACCCTAGCCCCGACCCCGACCCGACGGCCGTCGACGAGTTCAATCTGCATCTGCTCCAAGCGGCGCGCAAGGGCGACCTACGCCTCTTAAAGAGTAGGTATTTGGGGTGGGTTGGCGTCTGGATCCCAGGGAGGTACTGATTTTTTTCCCGTTGGCCGCGTCGCGTCGCATCGCAGGGCTGGTGCGGGCGCTGGACAAGAGCAGACGGGATCCCAGGGAGGCGCTGGCGGCGGCCAAGGAGGAGGATGGGGCCGGGGCGCTGCACATCGCCGCCAGAAACGGGAGGCTGCCGGTGTGCAGGTACCTCGTCGAGGAGATAGGGGTCGATGTGGACGCCGTCGACCGCGAATGTAACGTGCCTCTGCCTCTGCCTCTGCCTCTTAATTTGTCTCTTCGCTGTATTGTATATAGCTGGGAGATGCTCTAAGAGGTAGTAGCATAGTAGCAATTTATAGTAAATGTCATGCTATTGGTTAGAAAACAAAGTCTAGGGTCATGACATTCTTATGCAACTTTGGAGATTGATTTGGATGGATATAGTTGGGAATTCATTGCATCGGATCGATGATCCTGGTATATCTTTTCACTGACACACGTCTTCATCTGATAGCCCTAACACCTCTGCTTTGCGCAATCTTTGGTGGAAGCATGGATACTATCCGTTATCTCCTCAATCGTGGGGCCAATCCAGAAAAAGCTGACGACAATGCGTTCCCCCCACTTCATCACGCTGCTGGAGAAGGTACTTCTCTTCTCTGCTACCACAAGATATGGCATTTTTCTTCCGGTGCCTTCCCAGATTTCCAATATTATTTCATTCTGATTCTTATGTGTGTTGGAAAGACGTACAGGTTGGTATTTGCAAAAGATCTATTTTGGGAGGGGCAAAGTATATATTCAGATTGATCTCCTTGCTACCATGACAAAGATAAACTGCTAATTAGGCAAAACTACCTTAGACATCAACCCATCGACTAGTTTCTTGCTGGTATTTGACTTGCGATATAAAATTATGCGCCTCAGCTTCTTGCTGGTATCTCACAGCTACTTTCCTTCCCCGGGCTTATGTATGGAAAGTGGGTTACCTTCACACTGATAGCTAAATTGATGTCAAGTCGACAACAGCCAAACCTTTACAAAGTGACCCTCTTTTCATTGGAGGTGTTCTATTGTTGCCTGGCTACAAGTTGTCTGACAAATGTTTCATGACTTTAATTGTATATGAGTAGAAGAACATTAGTGCCATTTTCTTTTTGTCTGAGGTGATTTCCTTAGGATTCGAAAGTTGCCGAGTGTCCCATATTCTGCTCCCTTTTCTGTTTGTAACTATTCGTGGGCATGCAGTTTTTATTAGTGTGTGTCCTGATCAAATTGAATTCCCACCCGTCACAGAATCAGTTGTACTTTGTAATAATTACCTGTTGGATTCTAGTTTCATATTTCTTCTTCACTCAGGAGACTGTGAAATGGCGGAACTCTTGCTTGCAAAAGGAGTTCCTGTTGACGCAGTATCTTTTGGTGGGACACCACTGCATGTCGCTGCCATGGAAGGGCATGATGAAATTGTGCAAATTTTGTTGGAGAACAACGCGGATGTAGGTTTAACAACATACTATTTCCTCCTAATTTTGGCTAGCTGCATTGTTTCATGTTTCATTTGCTTGGCTGTTTTGTTGAGTCCGCTTTACTGCTTTTTTTTTCAACAGCTGTGAAGTCTGAGGGCAATTATGAGCTAAATTATACATTTTTAGCAATTATTCAAAACCATGCCTTCGTGGCAGTGACTAAGCGCTCTCTGTTAACTTTAAAAAATTTCTAGTAAGGCTGCATTCTCAAAGAGCCATGGTCATTATTGACCAGAGCTATGGTTCCTTGACTTCACAAAAAAAATCTAGCTCCATAGTCCATACGCCGTAGCTTCTTTGCAGCTCCATCCTACTTCCCTCTTCAATATAGGCTCCACTAAACACCCAGTCATATCTTTTCAAAATGCAAATTTTAAGGGAACTGCAACTTGCAATGCCATTGAACCGCTTATTTCTTTTCTTTACAGAAGGCCATAGGACAGTAGATGCATTCTTCAGTCTATTTGTCTGTTCTTTCATACATCTTACGTCAGTATAATAACTCATGTGTTATCTGTTTCTCACTAGTGTAACAAGATAGCACCTGGTGTTGACACCCCACTTGTTGCTGCTATAGTTGGTTCCTCAGTGAAATGTGTCAAGCTTCTGATTGAGGTACCGTGCCTGCAGTCTTGAATTTGCGTCAGGCCTTTGAATTACTTAAGGCAATTTTGGTTCGATGCTACATTTCCCCCACTAAATTAGGTTTGGCCTTTTTTAATGGTGTTGATTTTGTGACCTACCTTTGAGACATTTCTTTGGCCACACTACACTAATAGTTTCCACAAGAAAAGTGTCATGTCTAATTGGCAACTAACCAAACTGCCTATAGAGAGTTCCTGTACAAACTGATTTGTAATAATATTTTTATGCAGGCTGGTGCGGACGTCAATGACGGTCTTATAACACCTTTAGCTGCTGCTGCTGAGATTAAAGGCTTAACTGCCTGCTTGGAATTGTTACTGGAAGCTGGTGCCGACCCTAATGTTCCTGACCCCGTAAGATTACTGGAAGCTGTAGCCACGTCATGCCAATTGCTTGAACATCGCAACTGCTGTTAACAGTGAATTTTTGGAGCTGGTGCTCTCTCAAATAGCCTCACTAATCAGTGGAGCTGGGTATCCATAGTTCCAATAATTCATGGAGCTGGAATTGGGGTGTTTGTGTGTGCATTTTTTGTTAGGCTTAAATCATCTTATTTTAACCTACATACTTTATATCCTACAAGAATAAAAAAGTTGCTAGGCTCAAATTGTTCCACTCAATCCAAGATCCTAAAATCTTATATTTAGACTGTATGGTGTAACACGCCTTGTGCAAATAGAATTATATGGGTCATGTGTCATCAAAGAATGATTTATAAACAAGACAACTTGGAATAATGTTTTGAGTTGCGCAAGGGCTGTACGAGGGGATGCTAGAAGGAATGGGTTGGAAGTGTAAATGGAGAAATACTGTTATTTTACAGTCATTTTATCAACTAATTCTCAATTTTTTTCTTAATTATTGAAACCTTTTTTATGTTACTAATGATCTAGTGGAGTACACTTTTTCCCTTCTTCGTTTCCATTCCCCTGGCCTTTCTGGAATTGCTTTTCTAAAGTTGAACTTTGTTTATAACAGTTTGGTAGGTTTCCAATAGAACTTGCTGCAATGAAAGGTTCAAGGGAAGATGTTGAGATCTTATTTCCTATAACTTATTGTATTCCAACTGTGCCTGATTGGAGTATCGATGGAATAATACGACATGCAACAGTGTCTATGAAACAGGTATGCATTAGATCCTGTTTATTTTCATATATTTTCTAGTTTAACCTTGGGATCAATTTTGAATCCATAGTTTCCCAGTTAGAATTACCACACACAAAATTAGCAATGTTTTTTTTTGCCTATTTTGATTTGATGAACATGAATTTAAATATTTGTACATACTATTTAAAAAAACATCTTGGTTTGGGTGTGATGGTTGATAGGGCTTGTGAGGTTATATGGGGAGTAAGTATCCGTAGTAAAACACTTTTTATGTGCTGAAGCTGCTTTTAACTGCTCATGCTGGTTTAGACATAGATAATTTTTGTTGCACTGATCAGATGATAGGAGATATCATGTGCTCTGGAAACAAACATCATGGGTTCAGGAAACAAGCATTTCCTTGTACTACCAGGAGCAAGACCAGGATCAAAATGTTTCGGAAATGAAACATGGCTGGTCTGCTACTTCTCTTGTGGCACGATATTACACACTGTTTCAGAAAGTGGCTGCACCAGCCAAGCACTAGGCACCACCCTGCCAATCAGCTAGTGCCTATCGATTTTTAGAACTTTGATAGTATATGTACTGCTTTAAACTTGCATTCATGAGTCTCGATTCATTTGTTTTCCTGGTCATTTAGGTTGAGCATGTAAGAAGAATAGCAGATTTGAAGTCACTCGCGGTTAAGGCTATAAAGAGAAACAATTATGTTACTGCAGCAATAATGTATAGTACGGTATGCTACTACACCCTATTGCTCAATGTGTAATTTAAATTGTATCTCATCAGCTGAAGGTGCTTGAATAGATGTTAGTGATCGTGGTCTGGTTCACATTGTTCTTGTCATACATGCTCCCTTAAGGGAGAGTTATCATCTTTGCGACCACCGATAAGTACAGTTGGCCTCACGCTTTGCTTTGAGACACATCTCTTTAATTTATTGAAGATAGTTTTTATTGCCATAATGCTAGTAAGTTTGATCATGAGGACCTGACAAGGACTTCTATGTGTCCTTAAACAGAAGTAGGATCGTTGTTGTGCTTAGAAAAAGTAGTTCTGCTTTTGCATTATGTAAGAGGGAAAGAAACACAGTACAAAAGAGAGAGACATGAAAGACTCATGGAGGGAAGCTAAACTAAGCAGCCCAGCGCCCTAGCTCGGATGAGCAGACTTGAGGATCGAAACATCCTCCCGGATGAAACTAGCTATAGCAGCCGCTGTAATCACTTTCTGCTCTAAGATCCTTTGACTTCTCTCTTTCCAAAGATGAGAAATGCCAAATGACATAAACAGCAATTGCCGCCTGACAATGATACCCTTTTTTGGGGATCCTCCTCCACTACTTTGCGAATCATGGGCAAGGAAAACGCAATGGAGCAAATGACAGGGTCAGAACGCTGAAATTGTTGCCACACATCTTTGGATGGAAGCACTTGAGAGAGGTGCAGTGCATTTTGAGGTTCCTGATCACACGGGCAGAAAATGTCAGCTGTGTGGCCAACCTCGTGGATTGAGCCTGTCCGTCGTCCAGTTGTTGATTTGGGGGCTGTGGGTTCGGACTTTGGACTACTGCGGTGTCTCTTACTTTCAAGGAAGAGTGGAAAATTATTTAGATATATAGCTTGAACCTGTTTGACAGTTGTTGTCACTTTTTTTTTGACGGTGCTATGGCGGGCTTACGCCGCCTGAACCATTTCATTGATAGATAACAGGGTACATGTACAAGACGAGAGTAAGGGAGGGGGTTTGAGGTTAGAGGGTTACAATTCAATAAGCTACAATCTCATAGATAAGTGAAACAACATGGTACTCCAATCTCGAAGAAGATGCATAGCGTGCTCATTGGTGCACCTATTAGACCAAAGCATAAGGTCATCAGCGGCTGAGCGGGCGACGATGTTGATCGGTTGAAGTTCATTCCGAAAAACTTTAGCATTTCTTCTTTTCCAAATATTCCACAGAAGAGCGATGATAACCGTTGAGCGAGGTTTGTTTGAACGCCCCTGCCCCCATAGCTGATGTAGGTCCGTCGGTAACGAGGCGGAGATTGTATTCATTTCTTCCCAAAAGGGGCGCAAATGGTGGCATTGGAGGAGCAGGTGATTGATTGACTCTGAATCCGGGCAGAACGGGCAGCAGGCGGATGTTGTTAACCCCCTCTTGAATCGTCTTTCGTTTGTGAATAGTCTGTTTTTGTTGGCAAGCCAAAGAAAAATTCTGCATTTATTGGGCGCATAGTTCTTCCAAATGGCTGGTGCGAAGGGATCGAATGGCTGGTGCGAAGGGATCGACTGGCTTGCTTATCCAAACAGCCTTGTAAGCTGACTTGCAGGTGAGTGGCTTGCCATCAAAACGTCCAGTTCGTTTGTCCATAACCTGCAAATTCAAGGAAACAGAAGCAAGCATAGCGCGTAGGTTTTCCAGTTCAAGTTCGGCGGCATGAGAAAGGCGAGGAGCCAGGTCAAGGTTCAGAGCAGGGTTGCTTAGCACACGTGCGACAGTGGCCGTTGGTCTGAGAGTATGTGAGAAAAGAGCAGGATTTTTTTTGCAAGATTTACAGTGTAGCCTTGAACCCAAAGATCGAGCCAGAAAGCGGTGGTTGAACCATTTCCGATATCAACCTTAGTTATGGAGCGAAAAAATTCTAGCCCTTTGGCGATATCATGCCAAATGATGGACTCAAAGGGGTGAGGAGAATCGAGGTCACGAGCCTCAGACCAGCCATATTTAACAGCAAGGTGAGAGCAACTTCGGGAAGCAATGTAAGAGTGAATTTTAGTGAGGTGAGAGAGAAGAAGGCAAGAGTTTAATTGTTGAAGAGAGGAGAATCCTAGACCCCCATGCGAGAACGGCGCACAAACAAATTCCCAAGCCACTTTACACTGTCCCCCCGTAACTTTTTCCTGACCCGCCCCAAAAAATGCCCTGCAGCGTTTATCGATGTCCTAGACAACGCCCACCGGTAGTCGAAGAGCAGTCATGGCGTAGATAGGTAAGGCCCTAAGGACCGCGCGAACTAGAATTGCGCGGCCGGCAAGAGATAGGAGTACCCCTCGCCAACCAGCTAGCCGACGATCAATCTTATCTATGATAAAAAAGAAATCTTTGAGATTGAGTTTGTGGACGGACAAAGGTAAACCTAGGTAAGATTGAGGGAAGGATGCCACTTTGCATCCCAAAATATCAGCAAGTTGGACAGCAAGATCTGGGTCTACATGAATAGGAGCGAAAGTGCTTTTGTGAAAATTAATGTGTAAGCCGGTGGCCGCGGAGAATTCAAGAAGGATAGATTTTAGAGTTTGAAGTTGATCGCGATCAGCTTGGAGGATGATGAGTGTCGTCCGCGTACTGAAGCACAGGGCAAGCAATGGAGGGGTCGATTGGGTGGGAGAGACGCCCATTGGAGGAAGCCTGAATGATTAGACGTTGCAGGACGTCAGCGACGATAATGAAAAGGTATGGGGATATCGAATCTCCCTGGCGGAGGCCCTGCTTGCAATTGATCCATGGCCCCGGCTTACCATTAAGGAGCACCGCAGACTGACTGGTCATATTGAGATTGTTAATCCAGTCACACCAGGTCAAAGGAAAGCCCTTCGCTCTCAAAATGGTAGACAAGGCCGTCCATGAGACGGAGTCAAAAGCCTTTTGAAAGTCGAGTTTGAGGACGATAGCAGATTTTTTGCGCTTATAACAAGTTTGGACGATATCTGCAGCGTAGGTAAAATTTTCAGCAATACCACGGCCTTTAATAAAGCCGGACTGGTCCTGGTGGATGATAGAAGAGATGAAAGGCTGGGCTCTAGACTAAGCACTTAGAGCAAATCTTTATGAGACAATTCTGCAAGGACACAGGCCGAAAACTGTCCGGGGTTGTAGCTCCAACTTTTTTGGGAAGGAGCACAATAAAAGCCTTGTTAATCCTAGCTAGATCTGCAGTACCTTGGTGGAAGTCATTCATGAGGTCAAGCAAATCAAACTTGAGAAGATCCCAATTTGCTTTAAAAAAAGCTGGACCAAAACCATCGGGTCCTGGACTTGCATTAATGTTCATGCTCAGAATATCATAGCGAATTTCATCCAAGGAAAAGGGCCTAGTGAGCGAGGCGGCTTGAGAGGGAGCAAGTTTAGAGCCGATCATAAGAGCATCTAGATCAAAAGATATGACAGAGGTAGACTGAGTCCCAAGTAAGTTAGAGAAATATGTATGAAGAATAGCTTCCTTTCCATTATGAGAGGTCACCTCTGTTCCATTAGCATGCAGAACAGGAATTTGATTTTTTCGAAATCTAACAGAGGCACAAATATGCATGTAAGCCGAATTTTCGTCTCCGAGAGTACATCAACATTGTCCTATTCTTATACTGTAGTTACTGCTATCTACATGGAAATTAGCGTGAATTGACTACTACATCGTTCAGACTTGTACATTTTCAAGTTCTAATTGATCAGAAATTCAAGGTGTTATTTTTTGCCTTGTGAAGTACAAAGAGTTACAAGCGCGTCTTATGAAGATGTGATTACTGTTTCTGTATAATCAAACATATAGTATGTGTTAACTATGGGCTCAACCTGTTTGGATGCATGCAGGCAATGGAGCATGACCATCATGACGCTACCTTGTACTCGAAAAGGAGCCTTTGCTGGCTCCGCATGGGTGATGGACACAAGGCTTTGCAGGATGCTCTCGCGTGCAGAGAAATGCGGCCTGTCTGGCCAAAGGCCTGCTACCGGCAGGGCACAGCGCTCATGCTATTGAAGGTGTGATCGAAGATATCTGTTGGCTGGCTAGTTTGTTATTGATTATGCCGCGGCATGCCGTTCATTGTTTTTCCCTTACATGCATTGTATCATCATCAGGACTACGGGGGTGCATGCAGTGCTTTCCTGGATGCAACCAAGTTGGACCCATGGAGTCGTAAGATCGAGGCTGCATTTAGGTACATGCTACATTTCTTCCAATTGTTTTACAGTTTACAAGGAAACCCCCTTTGACAGAACCCACCCCACCTAACTTGACATATCTGAATATACAGTTGATTTGCACAAGTACCGACCTGCATATTCGAAGGCGATTTATACATTTGTTAGACAATGCATTCATGCATTGAAAAGCCTAAGCCTAATTTTGCCAAAACTATAATAATGGTTCTCATCTATAATAGTTGGTGTTGGGAACGTGCAGGGGAGCTATGAATTCCTTGAAGACATCCCATGGCGCAACAAAGGCTACTTGAATATCATCGGGGCATGCCGCTTCTGTCATTTATAGCTGCTCTGCCTCTGCTCTTTTTTTTTTTTGAGGGGATCTGCCTCTGCTCTTTTGTTTTCTATGTATGTATGTACATATATGTGTGCATGTATGTATGTATGTATGTATGTATGTGTGTGTGTGTAAATGTTGTGACCAATCTCCAAAAAGACCAACCAATGTAAAAAAGAAGGGGTCTTGGTCAGAGGATATATATCGTCGATGCCCTTGGTGCATGTGTGAGTCACGCAAGGAAGCTGCACCCTAGCTAAACTAGTGACAAAGCTTCCCAACATCTCCTGCACAAGGAAAAACCCAAGCCAAGAACAGATATTTGAGATTCCCAAACTGCAATATGGGAGGAAAAAACAACTAAAACTAAGCTAAGCTAATGGGAAGGGGTCCCTCACCCTGACTCTTCTGATCAAGGGATTAGAATAATATTCTGATAAATAACTGACCAGTCGAAGCAGTTGTAGTTCAACTGTATCTATAGACAGGTTGAACTTCCGCAAACATTGTCCAAATGGGGCTTGTGATATACCGTTGTAAAGCTGTGGACACGTGGATCATAACCTATGTTTTTTTTTTTTGCAAAATCTAGAATGTTTAAGAGCAGTTTCGCAAACGGTTTTTTTATAAAAAAAACATGAATTGTATTTTTTAGACCAGTTCTAAACGGTTTATTGGAATGAGGGAAATGATACGGCGTTAGAAGGCTGCTGCGAATCCGCTCATTCCACCTCTAGAATGTTCTCCCAAATTTCATATGGTTAAAGAGTAATTTATAAAATGGCAGAATATCTCAATCCGAACAGCCGAGCTTGTATTTTTGGCCTAATATAAAAATGACTAATCCGATTGATGCAAATGATATGGCCTAGGAAAGCTTATGAAAATGTGCTTCTTTTTCATATAGAAAGTGTGTTCCAATTTCAATCGGTTAATAAGTAATTTAGGAAACAGCCAAAGTTCCACTGAGATGGTATTTTCGCGTTCATTTCTCACTGGATCGCCGGAATGTAGCAAATGATATGGCGTTCGAAAGCTTGAACAAATGTGAAACTTTTAAGTATATATCATTTCTTTCAATTATTCATGGTTTTGTATCAATTTTCAAAATGGTTGAAATTGTTTTTTGCCGCAATTTTCGTAAGCTTTATAGGAATTGGACAAAGCTATAAAAATGCGATTTTGTTTTCATATAGAAAGTTTTCTCTAATTCCCAGCCTATTTTAAGTAATTTTGAAAACGGTAAGATCATGTGTTCTGCCTTCAGCGCGAAAACATAGTCTTCGGAAACGCACTGTGTGAAAAAGTTGAACTTCTGGCGCATGTTTGTTCGAATTTCGCTCTGTTTTTCAAGTGCTGTTTTTTGCCCGTAACTCCCCAACAACTAATCGAAATGGAGCAAATACATACCAATGGAAAGATGTTGAAAACGCGCAACTTTCGCGTCTTGATAATTTTTTCATATTCATGACAGTTCAATAGATTTTTTTGAATACGTAAAAACTTGTTTTTAACTGTATACATGGAACTTTTAAACCGTTTATCGGAATGAAACATATAATATACCATTAGAAAACTTATGAATCGGAGCAACTTTTTCATGTAGACAGTTGTTACAAATTCATTACCGTTTGCGAGCAGTTTAAAAAAATGGTAAAAACATCGTTGTTTTTGCCTTTTTTGACATATAAATGAACGACGGACGTCCCGCAGTAGAAATTTGAACCGTGCAGGGAGAAACAAGTGAACTTCTTTCAACAACCCTTTTAGGCTTTTCGTTTTGTATCCTTTTATTCTATTCTGAAACACATATCGTGTAGTAGTTGAACTGCTCGTTGTTTTCATATTAAACTTCTATCACATATTTTTTTTCATAATTCCTCACCCATTTGTCGGAGTTGCATAAATGATACATCTTTAGAAACCTGTTGAAAATACGCAAAATTTCTAATACGGTTAAACTTTTGTTTTAACCATTTATTTCGGAATAAGAATATGATATACCCTTGGAAAGTTGTTGAATAGGAGGAACTTTTTGTAGTAGAGCGTTTTTGCTTCAAATTTGTAATGGATTGAGGGAACTGTTTTAAAAAACAAAAAACAACATATTTTTTGTGTTTTTGCACAAGTAAATACACGGTGAATCTCTTTTACAAGAATTTTTCCTGGCCGACCACGGCAACTTCTAGCAAAATTCTTTTCAGACTTTGCCTTTTTACCCAATTTTCTTATATGAAACACACTCCATGTTGTACTTGAACCGGTGGTTGTTTTAACTTTGAACTTCTCTCAGCTTTTTTACCCATAACTCCTAAAACACTCATTGAAATTGAGCAAAAGATATACCGTTAGAAAGCCATCGAAAAGATGCAACTTCACGTGTTGAGCATTTTCTTTAAAATTAACCACGGGTTTTAAAAGTTTTTTAATACGGTAAAAATATTTTTTCAAACGATGTCGGCCAAAATTTTAAATCATTTAACGGAATAGATCATATGATATCCTATTGGAAAGAGTTTGAATAGGAGAAACTGTTTTACATATAGAGTGTTTTCAAAATTCATCACCGTTTATAAGTTGTTATTAAAAATCCTAAAATGACTTTTTTTTGTTTTTCGAACATGTAAATCCTACGTTTCAATAAACTTTGAACTTTTGTGTTATTTAAATTTGAACTTCACATTTTTTCATTTTAAGTAAAGAATTGTTTTTTATTTTTAAATAAACTTCGAATTCACTGTTTTTTCAATTTGAAATTCATGGTTGATTCTTTAATAAGAAGCAATACCTTAGTTTTAATATCTGTAAAATCCTACTTTTTTAGTAAACACAGAACCACTTTGTTATTTTAGTTTAAAATTCTAGTTAAAAAAAGGGAAACTCTATATAATTTTTAGTTGCCCCTTTATTTTAATTTATTTCTTCATTTATTCTTTAGTAACAAGAAAAAAACAGAGTTTTTTATAAACTTCGAACATCTCTATTATTTTAATTCAAACTTCTAATATTTAAAAAAAAAATTGAACATCATACTTTTATTATTTACTTGGAACGAAAAGTATTAGTTTTGTTTATAGATATCGCACTGTTCTGTTTTTGTAACAAGGAAAATACGATTTTTGTTTATAGATATCACACTATTCTATTTTTGTTTATAGATATCGCACTGTTCTATTTTTGTAATTTGGTTTTTTTGTTTATTTCTTTTAGAAATGGAAAAATCATTAGTTTTGTCATAAATATTTACCTTTTTATTCTTTTTTTACTCGGATGATATACACACCATGCAATACGTGAACTTTTTGCCATTATCACTTTGAACTGCTCTCTGTTTCTTTACCCTCACTCCTAAAGCACTCTTCAAAATTGAGCCGTTATCACTTCTTCTGAAATTAAACTTTTTTAAGTAAACATCGAACATTTTTTTTTTGAAATTAAAAATTCACATATAGAATTACTCCATTTTTTTACTTTTGAACTTTCTGATTTTATAAAAAATCGAACTGCTCATTTTTAGGACCACAATAGCAGCAGCGCGTATTTACGAGCCGCAGTAATGCTAATGCTATAGCAACATCATGGATTTTATAGCCGCGCTACTGTAATTTAGTAGTAGCGCGTTTCTGTTAGCCGCGCTACTGATAAGCCTCCGCGCTACTATAATTTAGTAGTAGCGCGTTTCTGTTAGCCGCGCTACTGATAAGCCTCCACCTATAAGGTTTTTCCTAGTAGTGTCTGCTCGGTATCCCGCCGGATCCATGCGTGCCGACGCTCATGGGAGGCGGTAGTTGTGGCGGCAGCGCACTGGATGGTAGCAACAACGGTGATGTGAGAGGTGGCGATGAAGGGGGCACACTGGGTGGGAAAGAGGGTTCAGGCGGCGGCCGGGTCCTGGGGCAGGTGGAGGCGGAAGCGTAGATGGGATCGGGGGAGAGTGAGAGGTGCGGGAGGTGAGGGGTGGACGGTCATGTTTTTTTTTCGTTCCACGAGTTCGGGACCATCCCGTCGGCTCGTATATAGGGCCGGCTGTGTTCATAATAGTGCTACTAGAGAAAGAGAGAGAGGGGGGGGGGGGGGGG
>CBMN010004333.1:99-11745 GCA_000582825.1 Hordeum pubiflorum | reverse complement strand
AATATGGATCGGAGGGAGTATAAAATTTTCGTGATTGGAAACGGGTTAATCTCTAATCAAGCTTTTCTCGATACTTTCAAGTTAATAGTCAACTTTTAGGTCACAGAAATATTTGTAATGTGTTACTTCTTTATTGAACTGTTAACTTAATCCTTATACTACTTATTATGTTTTCATTTTACTTGGAACAGAGGAAAATGCCCTTATGGAGCTTTTAAGCTTCATGTACAGTGGAAAGTTGACAACAATTGAGCCCACTCATCTTCTCGATATCTTAATGGCCGCCGACAAATTTGAGGTTCTTTCTTGCATGGGGTATTGCAGTCAGTTGCTCACAAGCCTCCCTATGACCACAGAATCTGCACTGCTATACCTAGATCATCCATGCTCCATTATAATGGCTGCTGAAGTTCAGCGTGTGGTAGGTGCAGCCAAGAAATTCCTTGCCGACAAATACAAGGATATAAAGAAGTGAGTGATTCCCATTTGATGGAGCATGTTTTTTCATTGCGAAAAAAGAGGCATTGATGCCATTAAATCGTGTATGTAGTGTGCTCGTGACATGGTTTGTCTCATTTCAGGTTTGTACATGAAGTGCTGAACTTCTCTCTTGCTGGGATCGAGGCCATCTTCTCAAGTACTGACATGCAAGTGGAATCTGAAGATGACATATATTACTTCTTGCTCAAGTGGGCCCGTTTGCGATACCCAGAATTGAAGGAAAGACGCAAGATCTGGAGTTGCCATTTACTTCCGCTCATACGCTTCAACCATATGACATGTAAGACACTTCAGAAGATCCTAGCATGCACTCATAATGATATAGACTGTGAGCTAATAACCAAGCGTATTGTGGAGGTACTTGTACACAAAGCTTATCCAACACAGATCGAAGGTACTCTTGCAACAGATGTAACAAGCTGTTGGCAACTTGCTGAGCGAGCTTACGAGTACAAACCTGTGAAAGCGGTTGCGTTTAATCGACCCTGCCCACAGGTTATAGTTTATTTGGATCTAGAGCGTGATGTGTGCTCCCGACTCTTTCCATCAGGAAATATATGCTCGGATTGGTTCCATCTTGCAGGGCAGGAATTCTATCTCATGGTATGCTGTGAAATGGATGAGCAGAGTAAGTTGCACGGCTTTGGCCTCTTATTGGGAAACTTTGAGAAGCCGACAGACTCAATGTGCTTGACAGTAGATTTTGAGTTTGCTGCAAGGACAAGATCGTCAGGAAAATTTGTGAGCTTGTACGAGTATAAGCACACCTTCACCAGTGATTTGATGGAGGGATGCATTGATCTTTTTGGAATTCCATGGTCGACGTTCATTGCTGATGATGACCTCTTCATCGACGGGGTGTTACATCTGAGAGCTGATTTGACCGTGGTGGAGCAGGTCGAATCACAAGCCTGATGATATCTCATGCAGCAAATTCAGGTCGTGGGTGCAGTGTTGGTCGCTTCAGTGGGGTTTCAGTTTAGCCTTGGGATTTTGTTGGTTGGTTGGGCATTGATGACAGTTGGGAGTTCTTTTTGGTAGGTCATGGTTCTGTCTGTGGTCTAATTTCGTTATTTTTCTGTCTGCTGGAAACGTTTTGGCTCCTGAACGATGCAAGCAATTGCGGGATGGCCTTGGAACGGAAGTTAGCTGTGAGCTGCAGCTGCAGCCAGCAAGTTTGAATCCCTGGGCATTGGACGGAGTTGCTGAATCCTATGTTGTTGATTGATTGTTGATTGGTTGCTACTGCATGTTAGTAGAATATGTAATGTAATGTAATGTGTGTGCCCCGACTTTGTATGTTGCATGTTTGTATCATACAGCTTCAGGTTCAGGTAGGGAACTTCTCCGTGTGCTGGTGGGTTGCATGTTAGTATCATATACAGTTTCGTTGTCTTGTAGGGGATTTGTTGGATCCATGCTGGCAGTTGGCTGTGTGACAAATTTCAATGGGATTTCAGATCTAATTTTCTGGCATATTGGCAGTGTGTAATTTTGGAGCTACGGATGCCTTTTGGGCTCTCATTTCGTTGTTTTGGTGCCTCTGCTAGGAATGTTTGGTGCCTGAATTATGTAAGGAGGTTCTTACTTGGAATGAGAAAGTTGAAAAGAACTAGGGCAATAGTTGCATTTCATCCGATTTATTATACAGTCTACAGTATTTTCGTTTTCAAAACGTCAGTGTCCATGTTTTTTGTTGTTCCAGTGATCGACTGGGCTTCTAAACGCTCCTATATTTCTTTACGGATGGAGTAGAATAGAGTTTCTGTCCATTGTCCTTTGGAATGAAGCCCAAGTTGACATGACTAATCTCCAAGCAATTCTCAGCAATTCCCCACGTTTCTTTTCTGTTTCGATCCAGCAATCTTGAATCTGAGCATCTGCCATCGCCCAATGTGGCAATGTACATCATCGTCACCTTGCGGCACTGTTTTCCCTTAAAACAAAATTCATTTCTAAGATTCCAAAAAGACCAACAGGTTGCAGAGCAAAATTCCCCTAAAAAAAGGTTGCAGAGCTAAATAAGGTCAAGACACCGTTTCCACTGTCACTCAACCACCATCCAGCGATCGACTCAAAACCAGAGCCCGGCGAAACACCAAATATGTCATAAATAGGAGACCAAATCGATCGTGCCACCACAGAGTAAAAAGAAAAGGAGAGAGCATGATTCAGGTTCATTGAAAAATACACAAGTTTTATCATCGACGTGACTCCGCTTTAGCAAATTATCACGTGCCAGCAGCTTGTTGTTAGCTAGCAACCACAGGAAAACATGATTGTGGGTGGGATTTGAAGTTTCCAGACAGCAGGAGTGTGAACAGGAACAGTACAATACACTGTTGTTGGTTCACAATAACATGTAAGTAGAAGGGGTTAAGTGGTTTAGACCACGAGATGTTGGGGCCAATGTTATGTACTTCCTCTGTAAACAAATATGAGACGTTTTAGGTCACTACTTTAGTGATTTAAAACGTCTTATATTTATTTACGGAGGGAGTACTTATTATCAACAATGTGCTCCCAAACTTTGTTTATGTCTAAATGGTATCTCTGGGCCGAGCAGGCAAGAAGGCAGATGTTATAATCTCCTTAGGTCTCGGATCCCTAATCCACCAAATTATTTTTTCTTGCACACGAGCCCCCAGCATGCTAAATGATACAGTATTTATGAGCATCAGAAGAACTATTCAAAAGGAAATGGGCCACTTAAGGAATTTAAAATTAGATATAAGGTAATTGGGGTACTATGCTAGCAACGCGTGTTATAAGCAGCAACACTCTCGCTTTGTAAGATAAGAGTTTGCCTCTCCAGACAACAACTCTTTTGATGATTTTATCCACCAATGGATGGAGGTCCTCCCTAGTGAGTTTAGCAAAGTGCCCCGGAACTTGCAAATACTTTGAAGGGAACTTTGACCAACTGGCAATAAAAAAATTGGGCAAAGGTATTGGCTGTGAAGATCGATGGAAACGTCTTACCTCTTTGCGAGGGGACGTGGTGCGTGTTATATAGCAGGGGTGTAGATCCCTGAGGCGCATACATCATAGAGATAGATTACATCTTGGGAAGAAAGAAAGGAAGAGATAGAATCAGCCACGGTTACAAGGGATAAGAGTTCGGTGGCTAACAAACTACTCTAGAATACCCAAAAGATCTATCACGTTACAATATGTTACAATGCGCCATATGCTATGTTTAACACCCTCCCTTAATCATAACTTTGATAAGTTGAGATTACGCTTGAATTCCTCAAAACTTCTTGTAGGCAATGCTTTGGTGAAGCCATCAGCAACTTGGTCCTTGGAGTGTACAAACCGAATTTCCAGATTTCTGCTAGCATCTCTTTCATGAACAAAATGGAAATCAATTTCAATATGTTTTGTTCTTGCATGAAAGACAGGATTTGCAGCTAGATAAGTTGCACCAAGATTATCACACCAAAGACACGGGGCTTGAGTATTTTTGACCCCAAGTTCTTTGAGCATGGACTGAACCCAGATAATTTCTGATGTTGCATTTGTCAAGGCTTTGTACTCTGCTTCTGTACTGGACCTTGATACAGTGACGTGTTTCTTTGCACACTAAGATATGAGATTGGGTCCAAATAATACTGTAAAGCCACCAGTGGAGCATCTATCATCAATATCTCCTGCCCAGTCAGAATAAGAGAATGCACTAACAAGAGTAGAGGTTGCTTCATATACACTTCCTTTTCCAGAACACCATGGAGAAACGCATTCTGAACATCTAGCTGTCTAAGGCTCCATCCCCTGGAAACAGCAATAGACAAAACAAGGCGAATGATGGCAGCTTTCACAACAGGACTAAAAGTATCCTCATAGTCTATGACATACCGTTGTTTGAAACCTTTTGCAACAAGCCTAGCTTTATATCGATCAATAGTTTCATTAGATTTTCTCTTAATTTTGAACACCCACTTGCAGTCAATGAGATTTTTACCTTGCTGTGGGGGAACTAGATGCCATGTTTTATTTTTCTGGAGCGTCGTGTACTTTTCTTCCATAGCTCGCTGCCACTTTGTGTCACTTAGCGCTTCCCCAAGCGTCTGTGGTTCACCTGTAGAACAAGCTAGGCCAAATTTAAGTACCTTTTGTAGTTGATAGGTTGCAAGACCCCTTTTTGGAGACGTGTCCGCGGCTGTATGCAGGGCGCCGCAGCAGATTGCTCCACAGAAGATGTGGGCGCATCCGCATTGGGATCATTAGCAGATTCTCCCGACGATCCCAAGGCGGATCTAGTCTCAGTTGTGGGAGCAGCAGGATCTTCTACGGCCGTGACGCGCAGGGAGCAATGGTCTAGCACCACATAAGATCCGCCCGGTGGAGCAGCGTCAGGTGCTGCGGCAGGCGAATCTGCGCTGGATCCAGCGCCGATCGGACGGGCCGCCGCATGGGACCCCACGCCTGTCGCGGAGCGTCGGCGCCGCATGTAGCAGGCAGGCGAGGCCAAGAAGCGGCTCGGAGGCGGCCGCGTGTCGTGAGGCGAATAGCTCAGGGAAGCCTCGCTCATGGGTTGGTTGGAGGCGAGCCACGAGGCCGACGCGGTGCGGGTCGCTGTCAGCCTGCCCGCCGCCAGGCGCAGGCGACACGGATCCCAGGGAGGATCGCCTGATGTGCTGGTGCAGCTCAGATCCCAAAGGAGATATGTCCCTCGGGGGGCCTGCACATGAAATATGGCTTGTTTGGAGCCGTTTCTTCACTGTTTACATCACCAAGAACATCATTTGCTTCACCGTTTCGTCTTGCATCATCACACAACTCAAGCAAACCGTTATGAGGATTAGTGGATATGTGATCATTGCAGTTAGAATCCCCATGATCACCTACTAGATGTGGAGGCAAAATAAGGATCTCATGACGAAGGAGAGGTCTGGCATTTGGGTGGAGATCGGCGAAGGGAAATTTTGTCTCATCAAAAACTACATATCGAGAGATATAGACACGTCCAGTGGGAACATCAAGGCACTTAACGCCTTTGTGTTGAGCACTATAGCCCAAGAAAACACACTGCTTAGAACGAAACATGAGTTTAAGATTGTTGTAGGGTCTAAGATTTTGCCAACATGCGCAACCAAAGACTTGAAGAGATGTGTAATCGGGTTTGGTGTGAAGAAGTCTTTCTACCGGTGTTTCATTGTTGATGACTCGACTAGGGAGCATATTAATAATATGAACAGCGGTAAGAAAAGCCTCATCCCAAAACTTAAGAGGCATGGATGTGCCAGTTAAGAGGGCTAGACCAACCTCACCAATGTGACGGTGTTTGCGTTCGGTAGAACCGTTTTGTTGATGGGCATGTGGACAAGAAACTTGATGAGTTATGCCAAGTGGTTGGGAAAAGGAATTTAACTTTTCATATTCCCCTCCCCAATCAGATTGAACAACAATGATTTTGGTACTGAATTTTCGCTCAACAAGGGCTTGGAAGTTGTGAAACACCTAGAAAACCTCATATCGTTTTTTGAGTAGGTAGATCCAAGTGTACTTGCTATAGTCATCAATGAAGCGAACATAGTATGTATGCCTACCAATAGAGCTAGGAGCAGGGCCCCAAACATCGGAAAAGATAAGTTGCAATGGTTTGGTAGAAATACTTGTGGAAATTGGATATGGCAATTGATGGCTTTTAGCCTTTTGACAAGAATCACAAATTGTTTCAAAATCACGCTCTCCAGCATATGGGACCTTATTCTTCCTAAGAAATCGTTCAACTAAAGAAAAATATGCATGTCCTAGTCTATCGTGCCACCGTGTCGAAGAGATTTTGGTGACACCGTAAGCTTGCTTATTTGATCTTCTAAACTCCAGGATTAATGGGTAAAGCCCTCGAACACATCTACTTCGGTAAAGCACCCTCCTCGTTACCTGATCCTTGATCAAAAAGAAAAAAGGGTAAAACTCAAGAAAGACGTGATTATCAATGGCAATACGATGGACGGAGAGAAGACTTTTGGATGCACTAGGGACATGAATAATTTTTCTTAGATGGATTTTTTGGTGAGGGGTTTTAAAAACTGAATGACCAACATGTTTAATCCTCATACCTAATCCACTTGTGGTATGAACTTTATCTTGGCCACGGTATTTCTCCCGCATGGTTACCTTCTCGAGCTTGCCGATGATGTGGTTTGTAGCACCACTATCAACATACCAGTTTGTGTCAACTCCGTACGAACCTTCGGCAACACCAGCAACCTTTTCATCTTGCAAGGAGTTACCTCCATCTTCCTCAAACCAGTACCAGCAATCTTTTGCTGAGTGACTGGGCTTGCCGCAAATCTGACACCTGATGGTGTCGGAGCGATTCTTGGAAGGATTGCGGCGGCCCTTGGTGTTGGTTGAGAAGGCCCCCTCCCCCCCGCCGCGAGGAGCACCGTTGTTGGTGTTGGAGTTGCTCCCACCGTTGCTGCCTTTTCCTTTTCCGCACGGAGGACCACGGTAGCGGGAGCCACCGCGTCCACCACGAAAAGCAGCATTGTTGCCGGTGCCATGGAACAGCGCGATGCGCTGATCAAAATTGCTCATTTGAGCAAACAGGTCATCTAGCATGACCGGTTCGGTGCGAGCGTCGAGCACCAACACCAGCGGCTAGTACTCCATGTCCAAACCGGCTATGATGTAAGATATAATCTCATCATCATCCAACGGTTTGCCGACACCAACGAGCTCTTCGGCAAGGGGCCTCATGTGGGCGAAGTAGGCGCCCACCGTTTGAGTGCCCTTCTGCGCATTGGAGCGAGCGATTCTGATGTTGTTGATGCTAGATCGGGACTGCGACGAGAACATGTTCGCCATAGCAGTCCAGAGCTCATGTGCCTTGCGGATCGAGGTGAGCTGGACAAGTACATCGCGGGATAGGTTATTCAGCAGATGGGCAAGTACTTGCTGATCTTCCCTCAGCCAGACTTGATGGAGAGGGTTTGGGACGGCTTCCTCCTTGCCGTTCTTGTCCTTGTTGATGAGGAGCTTCTTAGGTTCTTTGATGGATCCGTCGACGTAGCCGTAGAAGCCAGCGCCGATGAGTTGGGGCATGATATGTGCACGCCATTGGACGTAGTTCGTCCTGGTGAGCTTCTCCGTCACCTGACCGTGGATGCCGGACAGGGGGGCGCTGGTGGAGGAAGACATGGCTAGAGCTAGGTGGAAATTGGGTGCTAGATCAGGTGGAAGAGGGAGGCTCTGATACCATGTGAAGATCGATGGAAATGTCTTACCTCTCTGCGAGGGGACGTGGTGCGTGTTATATAGCAAGGGCGCAAATCCCTGAGGTGCATACATCATAGAGATAGATTACATCTTGGGAAGAACGAAAGGAAGAGATAGAATCAGCCACGGTTACAAGAGATAAGAGTTCGGTGGCTAAGAAACTACTCTAGAATACCCAAAAGATCTATCACGTTACAATATGTTACAATGCGCCATATGCTATGTTTAACCCAACGTCTAGTCATGTCTTCAAATAAAGTTAAAAGCCTTAAGGTTCTGAGCCATTCTAGCATCATTATCTAATAACATGTTGGTCACTTGGGGTCATCGGCGTATCGCAAGCTAATTACACCACCCTAGATAACCTGTGGCATAAATCATCTAATCAAGTTATAATGGCCAGCTTTAGATAGCATTTTAGTGAAGATAGGAGAGAGGGGATCACCCAATTTGTGTCCTTCAACTACACGCCAAGGCTTGTTCTCATTGTCAATTCTCACGTAATATAAAGATCAGCCCACCAAGATGGATTCCACCCAGCTCCTCCAGCGAGGACCAAACATCTCCAGTGACTCTCAATTAATCATATCATATACTAATTTTTTTGTAGACTATCTTGAGGACCAAAGCCCCAAGATTCCTAGTGCGGACTGCATGAATTACTTCATGAGCAGCAAAAACACTCTCCAGAACAAACCCTCCCTTTAGGAAAGTGGTTTGATTCTTTTGCGTTGCACCATTTAGTTTAGAAATATAAACATTAACTGCGTTTTAAAGTTCCGAAAAATCCTGAAAAAACTATGTCATGCTTAAATGGAACTATACTATGCATCTACAAATTTAGTGAGAAAAATATGCTAATTTGTGTTCTTAAATAAAATAGTGCCTAGAATAGTAACTTTTTGTGCACTGAATATATATGTTCTTTTGCCACATGGCACAAGAATGCACGTTTTTCGCCAAAATTGAAGAGTGTGTATGTATGGTTTTTATAGAATTTAAAAGAATGGAAAATATTATTTCGAGCCAAGAGTGTGTGATCCCAAGTCCCAAGCTTACATAGTAGTTTCGGCTTCTCTATCCAACCACTAGAACAGAAGGCGGTTTTTAGTGAAATTGTAGAAACATCTCTTGTTGACTCACTTGATTTTCTTTTAAAAAAATTATACTATTTTTTATGGGTGCACTGCATTGTTCGCAATGGTGGTAGCACTAGATCTCTTCTCCCCTATAGGGAAGAGCCGTGACCTTATCCTTCACATCATTCATGCAACTAAAGTGGTTAATCTGTGGTTATTATTAGGTTTATAGAAAAATCTATTGTTAAAAGACAAATATAAGGCAACTTTCTAGATGCTTCCAGGCAAGGTGGCTTGCAACTTTCAAGGGTAAAAGCACGAGAATGAGTTTGCACACACACATTTACCACAATCCAGGTGGCAAGTTTTTTATTTTCCATTTTGCCGTTTGTACATCACAAACACTTTTTAAAATTGCCACCATGATTAAAAAAACAAAAATATTAATTTTCCATCCAAAACATCACAAACAATTTGTGAATTTTCCATCATGTATGGATTTTTGTTCCTAATTTTTGCCATGCGACCGTGCAAAATATTTTCCTATAATTGCCATGTGTTGTAAAACATTTATTTTCTTTCAAATTACCATCATGTGAAACATTTTTCTTCTATATTTTGGTCACATGACAAGTTCCTGGAGTTTTTCCCTATCTATCATGGCAAAGTATGAACATGATTTACCCGAACACACAATGTTTAATTTTCCTTGATCACATGAAAAATGATTTTTCCAAGTCTCCAAAAATTTTGTTTTTCATGAAATCTGATGGTCAGATTTATACACCTTGATGGAAAATTGTAACATATCTTCTCAAAAATAGCATGGCAAACTCGTTATTTGTAGATCATGGAAATTTTATTTTCTTTGCAACATGGAAAAAATATTACCTTTTATGGGACCATGGCAATTTAAGTTCATGGAGCATGGTAAATATACTTGATGGATCATGTCAGTTTTCTTTTCTTTGCAACATATAAAAAAATACTTTTTACGGGACCATGGTGATTTAATTTCACGGACATGGCAATTTAAGTTCATGGACCTTGCCTAATTTCATTCTTTGCAATAAGGAAAAAAATCTCTTTATGGGACCATGGCAGTTTAAGTTCATGGAGCATCAACAATGTAGATTATGGATCATGGCAATTTTCCTATGTGGACCATGACAAGTTTCTTCCTCGTTGCACCATGGCACAAATTCATTTCTATGGGACCATGGAAAATTTAGTCTACATATCATGGAAACCTTAGCTTGGATCATGGCAAAAAAAAATTATTGATCATGATATATAAAACATGTTCCATCAAAGTTGCCATGGCATGCAAATTTTGTTTTCTCTTTTAATACCATAGCAATTTTTCCACTGCATGTTGTTTTTATGTATTTTACCTTGGCAATTTTATTTTATATTCTACGACAAATTCATCAAGCATACGATTGTAGTTTTTTAATTGTCTCGTGACAATTTCTCTATGCTTTACTTTTCTGGTTGCATGTAAGACAAATGTAGGTAAACTTGTGAATTTGAAAGATGGAAAAGTTAAGAAAATTTTATCTATCGACATGGAATTTTAAGATCTTTTTTACACATGTACAATGGCAATACTTGTAGGAAATCTCTTTTTTCTATTCTATATGTTCATTTTTGTAATAAAAAATCATAATATCATGGCAATTAAAGAAATTTTAATAGGTATTTGTTATATACAATTAGCAAATTAATGATATATGTCCTTGCAAATTTTATGTTTTGTTTAGATGGCAAGCATTTGTATTTAATTTTTCTTTTTAATGAAGGTATTCTCTAGATTGTGTTTTTTTGGTTGCACAAAGAAGTATGCTTGGGGTGGCACAACAAAGAAAGAGGCCAATAGGGCCATGGTCATCCTGCATAGTTGCCCTCACAAGTGTCACATTTTGGCCTGAGCGTGCCAAGTGGTGCGTCCGACCGCTGCCAGTTGTCACGTGTTGGGCTCTCTCTTTGGATTCTAGTTTTTTTCTATGAGTGTTTTTGGGTTTCACATGTTTTTTTGGCTTTTAATTGGTTTTCCCTTTTCTGTTTTTCGGGATGCAATGCTTTTTCCGCAAGTTGCATAACATGTCCTTACACGAGAAGCACATTTGTGCTTCCCAAAAAAGAAAAAACACACAATTTGTGAGCAAAAATGTACTCCTCTTGGAGGCACAAATTTGCTATGGCGAGAAGCACAACTTATGCCTCCACGAGAAGAAAGCATGTGCTTCCACAAGAAACACATATTTGCTTCTTGTGGAGGCACATATTTGCTTTTGTGATAAGTACATATTGTGCTTTCGTCATAAGCACACCGTGTGCTGATGACCCACAAATATAGGGGATCAATCGTAGTCCTTTCGGTAAGAAAGAGTGTCGAACCCAACGAGGAGCAAAAAAAATGATAAGCAAATTTCAGCAAGGTATTCTCCGCAAGTGCTGTGAGTAACAGTCATAGATAGTTTTGTAGCAAGATAATTCGTAGCAAGTAACAACTAACAATAGTAGCAAAGGTGCAGCAAGGTGGCACAATCCTTTTTATAGCCAAGGACAAGCCTAGAAGTTCTCTTATATAAAGCAAAGTGCTCTCGAGGACACATGGAAATATCTATCTAGTCATGTTCATCATGTTGAGTTGATTTGAGTTCGTTACTTTGATAATTTTATATGTGGGTGGACCATCACTTGGGTGTTGTTCTTACTTGAAGAAGCAACCCACTTATGATTACCCCCACTTGTAAGCATCCGCAACTACAAAAGAAAAATTAAGATAAATCTAACCATATCATGAAACATATAGATCCAAATCAGCCCCTTA
>CBMN010004330.1:0-11690 GCA_000582825.1 Hordeum pubiflorum | reverse complement strand
GCTGGTTGTGTATGCATCGGATTGGCGCAATTGAGGGATGCGGTCGTCAGTGAGGCTGCCGGAGTAGCATGAGATGGGACCCGATCGCTGGGGAAACTGGGATTGATGGGTGGGGTAGATGAATCGGTATCTCTTCACTTGTTGTGTGAGTCTCTGTTCCCTTGTCGTCACTCTCTAATGTTGGCCAGGCTGCGGTCACTCTCTCTTTCCCTGCTGATAGTGGATCGCTCACATGGTCGTTCTGTGAGCTGATTAACCTATGGCGGGCCCCACCTGTAAGTCAATAATGCAATGTTGATGTAGCTGGACTGCTGATGTGGATAGACTGCATGTTAAGTTAATTAGTTAGTGGGGATGAACTTTTTAGTCTGCTGGTAATGGGAGTATAATAAGTAGTATCATGCATGCCAACTATGCAATTCTAATAAGGTGCCATAGAAGTAAACAAAGAAAAAGAGGGTTGAGTATCATATCATGATACCGATATTAAATGATGTGCTAATATGTGTCGTGCATGATAATAAATAGAGTCATTTATGATAGCAACATATGATACTTTTTACGTCTCGGTTTATAGGGCGTGCGAGTAATTCTAGATCATCGATTTGACTAACTAAATATGAATTATATGTCATCAAATGTAGAGCATTGGATTTTTATCGGATTTAGTTTCTAAACATAGATTCTTTATTAAATATAATACATATTTAGCTAGTTAAATTATCAACCCAGAACGACGTGCATGACTTATAAATCGAGAGGAAGAAAGTACTATGCATTCTAGATATAGTATTATACGCTAGTATTGTATGTATTATACTAGTATATGATATTTCCCAATCAGCATATAGGTCTGTATTATCGTCCTTATTATGATTACAACAGTTCGTGAGGACCGTTGTAGACATTGCCCCAAAAATGAGGGCCAATTCTTCATTCTACTCTGGGATTTTGTACCGGGGTGGTCGAGTGGAGGGTGCGGCGATCGGGAAACGACGTGACTATTCTCCTCTCCACCTACCGACAAATATTGCTCTGCTTTTTTAGTATTTGTCAACTTGCCTCGTTCGCGTGTGGAGATTAGACACGCACAAGTCAGCCTCAAAATACGCTTTATACGTACACAATAACACATCGTGTTCGTATGTCCGGAAAAACTACTGGATCCTTGTACCCGTTTCAAACATCCAGTCAGGTCGTTCGATCACTAACCGATTACGGAATTTCAACCCAATCAGACGCCTCAAACGGACGTTAAACGTCCGGCCTGACAAACACCCTTCATATCCAACGTAAATATATGACGGATATGGAGCGTCCGGCCCTTGGGCACGCCCGCCACGTAAGCCCGCGCTTTTCTGCATCGACCCCACATAAATTCGTTCTCATCCGGTCGTCGGATTAAACCCTAGCAATTTCACTTCACTCCCCTCTACTCCCATCTGTCACCTCCGACGATCTCCGGCATGGCGGATAGCGGATCGGAGTCTTTCATCTCCAGATCCGTTGACCATGAGCTCATCCCACGCGGCTCCGAGGAGGAGATGGTCGTCTAGCTTGCGTTCCGCCGCTCTCAGGAGGCGGCCGCCCGACGGCAGCGCTTGGACCGGCAACGTCGGGAATCCATTGCGTTGACACAACCGGTACTTGGAACCGGCGGCGCTGCCTCACCGAAGGCGGTGCGGTCCATCTGGCATTCGAACGCCGTGGCGGACGCGCAACCGCTTCGTTGGCATGCCGAGGACGCACCATGGGCGTCCGGGGACGCAAACATGGCACGGCGTGCCCGTTGTGCGATGCAGCGGGCACGGGAGACGACGGAGGCCCTCGCGGCGGTAGATGTTGGAAAGGTGAAGTCACATTCTCCGGCGCCCCGTATGTTGCACGGGTACGGGCGCCGCAACCGTGTCGTGGTGGAAGTCGGCTCCTTTGAAGAATGATTCGTCATCGATCTCACATCCACCGGCACCGTCCGGGTTACAGGCTCCGATGAGGATGAGTAGGGCATGGGAGATGGCGGGAGCTCGACTCCCGTGAGCCGGCTAGTGCCCCATGTCCTACTCTATCTCACTCGTGACAAGACCGACACTGCGATGGACGCAGCGAGCTGCCGGATATGAGCATGTCGAAGCCGGATGAGCTCTGCTTAAATATCATTTTACATTGCATGTAATAATATGGATTTGAGGTTTCTAATTTAAGATATCCTGTTGTACAGTGTATTATTTGAGACATGACTGGTTAGTATGTACGAACACGTCCGAACACGTTCGCGGACGTCTGAAGGATCGGATTTACCAAGTCCGACTATAGATGCTCTCATGGTCCCTGTCATCAGGCATCAACTCCACGGCGCGGACGACCGGGCGAGATGCTGCCGGCTGGCCTCCGCCGCCGCCGCCGGGTAGACACACAGTGTGCACGCCGGGGCGCCGTTGACCGCGTACGTATCCGTGTGGACACGAGAGCGATCCGTTTACGATTCTCGGGGTGGAAGTGGAACGGAACCTCGCAGTCCGCGGCGGCACCATTGCAAAGCACGGGAGCGTGAACATTACAGTGAAATGGCCGAGGGACAGAGACGAAAGCCATACGGTATGCACATGCAGAGAACGATCTTGCACTGCATGCCTGTGGAAGGACGAGTCGGGCGTATCGCGCTGGCCTGGTCAAGGAAAGAGACGCATCTCTGTCGATCCTGTTCTATTCTGTCTCGAGCGTTGCTGTTTTCTAATCCCTGCGTGCATCACCATTTTCATGAGCGATTGTGCATTATAGAAAGGAAAGAAAAAATGCGATCGAGCAGAATTTCGAAATCCTTAATTGAAGAGTACTCCTTTCAAAGGTCACTTCCACCTTTCAGGTTGCGACAAGTGACGCACTGCATGTATGTCACTTGTCGCAACCTTGAAGTTTTTCTTTTTTTCGTAGATCCGTTATTTCAAAACATTTTATCTTTTAAATTGTGCATTTAAATCTCGAACCTTTTTAAATGTTGAATTCCTTGTGTCAAGATTTTCATCAAAACTAACTTCCATGTAGACAGTTTTTGACGAATGTTTTATTTATGAAAAAAAAATGGACGAAAAAATCACACATCTTGCGTAAGAAAAAAAAATATGTTTTTTCATTTCCGAGAGGCACGCGCAAGCAAAACTATGCCTGTCGCGGAAGGTTTTTTTCATTTACGAGAGGTACGGTCGTGACTCTCGCGGAAGCAAACCGTACATCTCGAGAAAGAATAAAAGAAAAAGAAAACACATTTTAAAACCATGCCTCTCGAGGAAGGAAAAAAATAGAATGCACGTTTTCCGTTTCCAAGAGGCACGGGCATGCCATTCGCGGAAGCAAAACCGTACCTCTTGGGGAAGGAAAAAACATGTTTTGTTTTTCGTTTCCGAGAGGCACGGTTGTGTTTCTCGCAGAAGCATAATCGTGCCTTTCGAGAAAGGAGAAAACGTGTTCTTTCGCGATTTTTTTTTAAATTCTTCCAAAAGCTAGAAAGACTGGTGGAAAACAAAAAAAACAGAAAAAATCCATCTAAAAAGCAGAAAATGCGTGCGGAAAATTAAAACATAAAATCCAAAGAAACAACCAGAACACGACACGTGACAGCGACTAAAAACGCGTCAAGTGACTGCGCCTTAGAATGACCCTTAGAAGGCTTTTGAAAGACCGCTCCTCAGATAATTGCTCCCGGAATTCCCTATATGACGCATTAAATGTCAAAATGTTGGATGTTCGCACGGCCAGCTAAGGTAGTGCATATTTGGGCCAGCCCGTTTAAATATTTCCGCTGGTTTCTGTTAAAAGGTTCCGACCTTTGTTTCATCGATTTCAAAGCCTTCTAGAAGGGGACCTCCTATATACCGCGTACTGCGGCAACTAGTCGTGGTTTCTCATAGGATGCCGCTCGCCCTGGGCCAGCCCATTAGCAGTGGTTCCGCTTCACGAGGTAAAAATCGCAAAACCAACTTGTGATTGGAATCGAACCCATCACATGCTGCAGATGCACAATCGCGCTAGCCAACGTGACTGGCCCGCCCAAGTGAAAGAATTACAACGTAAAACTTCAAAAACAAACGGCGACGACAAAACATAAAACCTAGTTCGCGAAATTTCCGAAAGAAAGATTTGCGAATATTTTTTTGGAAAAACAAGAAGTTTTGAAATTCGCCCCGAACAATTTTTAGATTATCGAACATATTTTTGAAAACGTGATTTTTTTTTTGAATTTGTGTACAAATTTCGGAAATGCAAACATTTTTTGAAGTTTCTGAGCATTCTTTTAATTTGTGAACAAAATTACAGGAACATTTTTTTGCAAATAGTGACCATTTGTTTTGAAACAGGAACATTATTTGAAATTCAAAAAAGTTGGAAACACAAACATATATTGAAACATCCGCAAAAATTATTAAAAACACGAATATTTATAAAATTTGAGGATAAATTTTAAACTAGAATATTTTCTTAAACACCTAAAGAATAAGAAAACATGAACATTTTAATAATTTATGAAGAAATTTATGAACAGGAACACTTTTTAAGACTCATGACTATTTTTTTTGAAACGGGATTTTTTTTGAAATTCCAGAACAAAACTTGGAAACGCGAACATATTGTTAAACTTCCAGACAAAAATTAAAAACACATATATTTTCAAAATTTGTGATAAAATTGTAAACTAGAACATTTTATGAAACACCTAAAGAATAAGAAAATGTGATTTTTTTTTGAAATTTATGAACATGTTTTCAATTTGTGAACTGATTTTTAAACAGACTTTTCCGAAATCCCACACATTTTTCGAATAGTTATGAAGATTGTAAACAAAAACATTGCGAGGTGAGAGATAAAATCATTTTTGAAATGGCTTGAACATTTGTTTTAAAATGCATACATTTTTTTGTGAAAATTTTCTGAAATCATGAGCACTTTTTGAAATTTGAAATGTTTTTCGGAAACACGAATAGTTTTTGAAATTGCCGAACAATTTTCAAAGATGACCCTTTAAAAAAATAAAAAAACGTAAACCAAAAAAAAGAAAACGAAAAAAAAATGCAAAAAATAAAGGAGTGAGATAACCAACAAAGAAACAAAAAACCTGCTAAAGAAAGAGAAAACTAGTGAGGGAACCTTCTAGCAGGTTCCCAAAACCATTGGCTAGTGGTTGTTAATTGGGCTGGCCCATTTCAAGGGCTGCGGGGGGTTCGTCCTCTGCTTTACATCGACAGTTCGACGCAACGAGCGGCAAATAGAAAATTCCTTCAAGAAGGTTCCTTAACCGGCTTCTTGTCTTTTCATCTTTTCGTTTTTATTTCTCGTTTTTATTTTTTGTAAAATTAATTTTATCTTTTTTTTCAGTTTTGTTTGAAAAATTCAATTATTTCTCAGAATTTCGAATAGGTGGTGCCATTTCCAAAATATCAACAGAAACTTAAAATATGTTCATCTTTCAAAAGAGTTCACAAATTTGAAAAATTGTTTGCAGTTTCATCAATTCTTTGGAGTTTCAATAGGTATTGTTATTTTTTAAATATTTTTCTGATAATGCAAAAACTAATCATTTGTTCTTTTTTTATAAATTCATAACATATTCATGTTTTCAAATTTTGTTCGGCGTTCCAAAATATATTTATTATTAAATAAATCATATTTTCATAAAAAATCTAATTTTGATTTTTTTGTTCAATATTTCATGAGATATTCCATTTCTTGCAAAATTATTCGAGTAATGTTCATGTTTTAAAAATTACACCCACATTTCTTTTTTTCGGTGGGATTTTTCACTGTGCGAAGAATTTACTACTATGTTCGCAAATGGTTACGTGTATGTGAATCGCAAACTATTTGTTGCAAAATGCAACTCACACAACATGCCTGAGGCCTAGTTCTTTTGACCCGATTATGTAGAATCAAGCTTTGGAAAACCAGAAGCTCAAAAGAACTCGATTTGATTTTCCAGAATCGTGAAAATCTAACCATGATCGATAGTGCAACTCAGAAGCACCGTTTCGGGTCGATTCTGGCGATTCTCGGGCTCCCTAAAAAAACGTTTTGATTACTAAACCCTAGCCCTATTTCAGCTCATAATTGCAGGGAAAATGCCCTTCCCTCGGCCGAACCTGTCGCCCGAGAAAACGCGTCGGCCGGCATCGATCCCCCTGTCTCCTCGCTCGTTCTCCCTTCGAACTGGTCAATCGCACTAGGGTTCCTCACCCCGCCGTGTTCCTCTCCTCGTCCCTCCGACGATCGGAGTCCTTTCCACCGCCTTGCAGCAGCCGACGAGCACGGCTCCGACATGCAATCCTGCCGGCCCAGCAGTCCTCCGTCCCAATCCCACCGGCCCTGCAGCCCTCCGCCCCACCAGGCTGACGCCCTGTAATCCTCCATCCAGCCAGCCCTTGTCGTCCTCCGCCGAACGCACCCATCCTGCTGGCCACAACACTCCTTCCACCGTTGTGTGGGTGGTCCTCTTTTCCTTTAGGTTTTTGTTCATCTCTCTGTTCTAGTTCCTCTCTTGTACATGGAACGAAGGATGCTGGGTAGATGGATGAATGGAGCTAGTTTTTTCCTAGATGGATGGATGAATGGTGCAAGCATGCATGTTTGTTGGCTATTAGCTAATGTGAAGGGTAGATGATTTGCTTAAAAAAATGATGTTGCGATTGCTCAAAGCTACTATGAATGGTTGTCTTTTGCAGCTCAGTATTGTAATATTTAGCACTCATGATATTCATAAATCATTTTCATGCTCATATTCGATGAGCAATTTCAAAACAACTAGGTGTTAGAAATTATAGTTCAAGGACATTATAGACATTTCAGCACACAACTCATCCCATAATCTCATATCACAAATTCAGAAAAGAACACAACAGCTGATTCTGGCTGATTCTGTGAAAGCTGATTCTCCGGAAAGTTTCCCAAAAGTTGATTTTGAGAATCAAAAGCTGAAAAAAACTGAGCCTCAGTCCAGCGCACACGACCGTCAACCATGGGTAGTCCAAGCCTAATACGAAAGATCCCCAGTCAACAACATGGCTTGCTCACATCCCAAGCCCAAAAGCTAAATTGCCCCGTCTAGCGTGATTGGCTGGGAACCCATGCACAAAGCTAAAAATAAGTTTTACTATGTACTTCCTCCGTCCGGAATTATTAGGCCCTTATTATTTTGGGCTTAAGTTCGACCTATAAATTTAACTAACAGAATGTAAACTACATGTCACAAAAAATATATTGTCGGAAAGCTCTTTCAAATCCAAATTCAATGGTATAACGTTTCGTAGCATATACTTTATATTTTAGTAGTCTATAGATGGTCAAAATTTGAACCAAAATACGAAGGGGCCCAATAAATCCGGACGGAGGTAGTAAAAACTAAGGCCGATGGTAAAGAAGAAATGGAGGACGGAAGTATTACCTGATTCTGGCGTCGGGTTGGCGACGAGGATGAAGGAAACATGTGTCCGGTATAAACGAAAAATGAAGAGATGTGATCGTCGTGAGAGAGGGATGTCCTGTATGAAGTTGCACAGTTGTGCAACATTTGACCTTTCGATAAATTGCTTTATCTTATTTTAGGGCATCTTCAACGCCGATCTTTTTAAATTTTCTCCTGCATCCGTTTACGGATAATGATGTCGGAGGCCGCCATCCAACATTGTCTGCATATATTTTAACATCTATTTGAACCAACCAGATGAAATTTATGCAAACCGGCCTGGTTTTGACATAAACCGGACGAGGTTCATTTGAAGTAGGATATTTTTCACACAAAACCGGACGATATTTCGTCTGGTGGAGTGAAACCATAAAACAAAACGCTAAACTACCCTATACTTGACGATGATCTCGTAGGTCATGTCAGGCTGGCTGACGACTCCTTAAATAGCCACCAGGCCATGCGAAGGGCCGGTCGGCCGCTTCAATGTGACGTAGCGGCCGCAGTTTGTTCCTCGAGAAGATGCGTCTGTATTGAAGCGATGGCTCCCGAGAGGTCGAGTCGATTAGCGTCGCCTCCCTCTAGTCACATCGCGGCGTAAATGTTGGCGGTTGTGTGCTTTGGGCCGGCATTAATGCGGCGCAGGAAGCGGCGTGTGCATCGGAAGGAAAGCGCGTGAGAGGCGGGTGGAGTTGTTGAGTGGGCTACGGCCGTTAGGAGCGGGCATGGCTGTTGTCCGGACACCCGCAAAGTCTCCCAAGTTTGTCTCCGGTTTATAAGAAAGATCATCCAGAACGCTTGGCGGACCGATACAGGTCTGCGTTGAATGGCATAGGACGCTTGCACAACGCAGTTCAAATGTATGCGGACAGTTTGAGAGTCGGCATTGGAGATGCCCTTAGAGCATTTATAGCAGGACGTCTCAAATCCATCTCAAATGCCCGGTCACTGATTGGTCACGAAAAATCAACCAAGACGGGCGCCTCAAACGGGTCTCAAACGCCCGGGCTGACCGATACCCCTCATATGCATCCCAAATATGGGGAGGATATGGGGGAGCTCGGGCGTGTCTGACACGTCGGACCCGGCCCACGTTGGCCCACCCGATCCCACATATATTCCTCCCCTTCTGTTCGTCGGACCAAACCCTAGCCACTTCACTCCGCTCCCCTCTACTCCCCTCCGACAGCTAAACTCCCATCCGGCGATCTCCTCCTTCTTCAGCATGGCGGGCAACGATCTGAGTCGTCGACCACAAGCTCATTTCACCCGCTCCCGAGGAGGAGATGGCCGTCCGGCTTGCGCTCTGCCGCTCCTGGGAGGTGGCCGCCCGACGGCAGCGCTCTGACTCCTTCTGTCGGGAATCCATTGCGTCTGCACAACTCGTGCATGGATCTGTCGTCGCTGCCTCACCGGAGGCAGTGCGGTCCGTCTGGCGTTTGAATGTAGTGGCGGACGTGCAACCTCTCCGGTGGCGCGCCGAGGACGCACCATGGGCGTCCGCGGACGCAAGCATGGCGCGGTGTGCCTGTCATGCGAGGAAGCGGACGCGGGAGGTGACGGAAGCCCTCGCGGCGACATACATTGGGGAGGCGGAATCGCACTCTCCGACGACCCGTATGATGAACCAGTGCGGGCGCCGCCATGGTGGACGTCGTCTTCTCCTAGGAGGGATCCGTCATTGATCTCCTGTCGACCGGCACCGTCCGGGTTGTAGGCTCCGGCGAGGAAGGGTAGGGCATGGGAGACGGTGGAGCTCGACTCCTACGAGCCGGATAATGTCCCATGTTCTACTCTATCTCGTCGGCGACCAACACTAGGAGGGTTGCAGCCGGCCGCCGGATGAGCTTCGCTTATTATTATGTTTACGTTGCGTGTAATAGTATAGATTTGAGGTTTCTAATTTGAGGTATTCGGTTATAGTGTGTGCGGATGAGTGCGGACACGTCCGCAGATGTTTGAAGGGTCGGATTTGTAAGCCTGATTGTAGATGCTCTTACATCTTATTGTTGTTCCGTAGCAACGTAAGGGCATTCAAATAGTATGAAATCGTAAAAGGACGAAAGTCCTATTCTTCTCCCGAACTCAAATGCTCCCTCATGAATAGTAATATCGTAAAAAAGTAAATACATTAAAAAATTCTGAATTTTTTTTGTGACAAACTTTGACAAATGTTTTACATGCGCACCAAAATTTAGCCTGAAATAACATTCGTGGAAGTCTCGGCAAAAAAACAAAATCAACAGTCCAAAATGTATTCGAAATTAGCATTTTTGGAGCACCGATTTTTTTTTTTTGCCACGACTTCCACAAATGTTATTTCGAGTTGAAATTTTGCAAACAGACAAAACATTTGTCAAAGTTTACCAAAAAAAATCAGTATTTTGATTTTATTTTTTTACTGTTCATGAGGGAGCATATGAGCTCGGGAGCAAAATCTCCATGTCCATACAAGGATGATTTCTTTTTTTTCCCGAAGCCTATCGTTTTTCAATTGGATAACAGGCGAACCTTGAATGCCAATCAAACTATTGTCATCTTTGTCCATAAACCACTGCAGATCAATCAAATTGGCATGTACGCAGGGAGCTTCTCTTTTCTCGTGGACCGAAACGAAACCCACCGGCCGCAAGCCATGCGCAACGGCACGACACATCGCCCATGCGCGCGCCTCACCAACTGACTGACCGGCGTCACCAGCCGTACTAGCACCGCACCCGCACTGCACAGGCAGTCGCCTCGTACCACCGCGCCGCCCTGGCAGAGTGCAGCGGCTAGGTTATCGAGGTGGCGCGCCCGGGTCAATGCAGATCAGCGGCGATATCCTCGTCGAGGTCACGGTGATCTGGTCGAATGATTGCTCACTCTCGCCGGTCAATTCCTACTCTCCGGCCCATGGCCCCGTCCGCGGCCGAAAGCCTGACACGGGCACAAGCACAGACAAGGAGGTGGCGCCAATAGCTCCCGCTCGATCTGCTGCTGTGTTTGTTCGTTCCTTCTGCTGAGTAGGTGGATTAGGTAGTACTACAAGTGCTCACTGCTCAGCCGATCGTACTACGTGACCAACCAACCACGCCGACAAGAACCCAGATGCTACTAAAATTCAACCCCAGGTCAACTTCAACTTGTGTAAGAATTTGAAGACCGGCCGCATCATCAAATGATACAAGTCTTGGATAAGAATCTACAACGCACTAAAACGCTTTTGTTGACGATTCTTTACTGCGACAGCACTCGAATAATGCGATATCTCACACCGAGACCGACGCCATGTGCTCTGCGGCGGGCTGATGATGATCGGTCAGAGGACAAAACAAGGCACTCCAGTCCTAACTATTGAAGCGCACTAAAAGCCAGGTGGTGGTGAGAGGTCAAACATTTCAATTAGTATCAACCTGTCCAGGCGGTGTCAACGGTTGTAGGAACCGTACTACGTCGTGACCTTCACCTAACGCCGTGGTAATGCACACAAAAAGGAGACAGAAAAAAGAGAGAAGGAACTCTGCTCGATCCCAGCACATGGCTGGCCGGAGTACCATCACTGTGTTATGTGTACATGTCATGCGCATACGTGTGGGAACTATACAGTAATGACATTGACTTCTCAGTGAACTTGCTGATGCGTGCGTCGACGGCGCATGAATTCCGTCCCGCTCGACAACATTTTCTCTGGTTCACATCTCGCTGAACGCACACGTCTGAAGATGGCAGCGTTAGATGGAGTAGGGACTGTGTGTGAAACGCATATGTGAAAGCTGCCCGGTGCACACGGTACAGCGATGCACTGACACGTCGGTTCACGCAGTTGTCGGCTTCACATGCATGCAAAGAGATCGAAAGAAGTTTGAAACGAACGTCCATGGTAACGTGGATGGCAGCAGCCTTCATGGATGCGTCACTCGTACACATATACACAAGTCGCGTCGAGCTGTAGGTTTCATACTTGCCGGGCGCGATCGATCGACCGGGAATATCTCACTTTCACAGTGGATCGGAGATGAAACTATTGTACGCGCAGGGGACAGGGACAACAAGAGAAAGGCCAAAGTGGCTATAGCTACCTAGTTACTGGGGATTTTATTACTTAAGAGTTTTAAGCATTACATCCGGCCTCTGCATAAAAAGGATGCATACAGCCACAAGTCCAGGAGTTCACGAGTACCCAAACTAAAAATAAAGCAAGCCCGATTACATATCATGATGAGAAATTGTACAGCTGCCTAAGAGGATGGTAGATCAATCC
>CBMN010004321.1:0-11235 GCA_000582825.1 Hordeum pubiflorum | reverse complement strand
AGTCGGCCCCGGCCCGTGCCCTCCAGGAGGAGGAGCCCCTGCACGAGAAGATCCTCCACATGATCCGCCGCCGCAAGTGGACAACCCGCATGGAGAACTCAGTCCGCCTGCTCTCCCCGACCCTCTCGGCGCCGCTCGTCCACGGCGTGATCTCCGCCGCGGCCGCCGCCGACCGCGCCGACCTCTCGCTCCAGTTCTTCCGCTTCGCGTACCGCCGCGCCGGGTTCCGCCCGGAGCCGGCCACCTTCGCGCTCCTCGTCCCGATCCTCGCGTCCAAGCGCATGCTCAACCACGCCCGCTGCATCCTCCTTCTCCATCTCCCCCGAAGAGGCCACGGTCGCGGCCCTCGTCGCCGCCTACGGCCAGGCCGGCATCCCGCAGGAGGCCGTCAAGCTCTTCCGCCTGATGCCCGAGCTCGGCATCGCCCGCACCGCGCTCTCCTACAACGCCGTGCTCAAGGCCATTCTCTGCCGCGGCCGCGAGGCCATGGCCAGGAGGATCTACAACGCCATGATCGCCGACGGCGTCGTCCCGGACCTGTCCACCTACAACACGCTGATCTGGGGGTTCGGCCTGTGCAAGAAGATGGAGTCCGCCGTGAGGGTCTTTGGGGACATGAAGGGCCACGGGGTGACGCCTGATGTGACGACCTACAACACCCTGCTCAATGCCTGGGTGCGGACAGGTGATATGGAGAGTGCACGGACGGTGTTTGATGAAATGCCGGTGGCTGGTTTTGAGCGGAACTCAATCTCATACAATGTCATGATCAAGGGATATGTTGAGGCGAACAAGATTGAGGAGGCAGTGCGGTTGTTCACGGAGATGGGGGAGAAGGGGCTGAGGTTGAGCGAGAAGACATTTGCTGCATTGATGCCAGGGCTTTGTGACGTCGAGGGGAAGGCTGCGGAGGCCCGGAAGGCAGTGGAGGATATGGCAGAGCGACGACTCACGCCAAAGGACAAATCGGTGTTTCCGAGGCTCGTGTCGACATTGTGCAAAGATGGGGATTTGGATGGGGCATTGGAGGTGCATAAGAAGAGCGGGCAGTTCAAGCATGTCCTGGTGGATCCGAGGCAGTACGGTGTGTTGATGGAAAGCTTGTGTGCAGGTGGTAAGTGCGATGGTGCTGTGGAGGTGCTCGATTAGCTTCTTGAGAAGGGCACACTGCTTAGCCCAAAGAGTCCAGTGCTGGAAGCCCCGGCTTATAATCCAGTGATCGAGTATCTGTGCAACAACGGAAATACCAACAAGGCTGAGACGTTCTTCAGGCAGCTGATGAAGAAAGGTGTGGATGACAAGTCTGCATTCAACAGTCTTATCCGTGGGCATGCAAAGGAAGGTGCGTTGGAGGCTGCAAAGGAGATTCTTGCCATTATGACACGCCGTGGTGTCCCTACTGACCCCCATTCGCATGCACTGCTTATTGATAGCTACCTGAAGAAGAATGAGCCAGCTGATGCAATGACAGCATTGGACAGCATGATGGAACATGGTCACTTACCAAGGCCAGCTCTGTTCCAGTCTGTCATGGTGGCGCTTTTCAATGATGGCCGGGTTCAGACCGCAAGTAGGGTCATGAAGAGTATGATCGAGAAGGGGGTTACTGAGAACATGGATATGGCACATAAGATTTTGGAAGCTCTCTTCATGAGGGGTCATGTGGAGGAGGCGATTGGTCGCGTCAATCTGATGGCGGAAAATGGCTTTATGCCTGATCTAGATAAGTTGCTTGTTTCCCTTTGCCAGAAGGACAAAGTGATGGAGGCACATAAGCTGGCTGATTTTGCGTTGGACCGCGACTTCGAAGTTAGCTTCTCAACCTATGACAAAGTCCTGGGAGCCCTGTACACCGAGGAGAAGACATTGCCAGCCTACTCCATGCTCTGCAAGATCAAGCACAAAGGAGGTGTTGTAGACCAGAAGGGCTGTGATGCTTTGATGGATAGCTTAAAAGCTGGAGGATACTCAAAGCAAGCTGACATTTTATCTAGGATCTTGGTGGAGAATGGATCGTCAACATCCAAGAGGGGCAAAAAGTCTGCCATGGGTGCGTAGCGAGGTTTCTGAATTCATGGGAAATCCTATTTGCTTTTTTAATTGAAGAAATCAGCTATTTGTTTGTTTTGTTAATGCTTGTTGGGCCATCTGTCGAATGAGAATTTTCATCCTAGCAGACAAGCAAGATAGGTAAATTTACCGTTCTCACGAAAACCCTGATTTAATCTTGCACCATGTCTTAGAGAAGAAACATGTTTAATAATTGAGGCAGATGTACTTCTTATGAATTTAGTTCAGAATTACATCTATAATATGCTGTTACTTCATTCTGTATAAGTGGCTGTACTAAAGACAGGCCAGAATTTTGTTTTGTTTTGCCATGATGCCAAAGGAAGGCTTTGATCCACATTGTATGCTGTTGTTATTTCACCGTGTTAAACATTTCAACCTTCAAATGTATCTCTTTGTTATATCTCGTCTTCAGTGAAAGATAGGGTGGTAGCCACCATCAACACAAGAGGTACAAAGCCACCCACTGATGATGTAGCTGCATAAATACAGTACAGGTAATCAGCACATTACCTAACGATAGAAAGCCGCAGCTTACAGATTTAATAAGAGAATGTAGGAGTGAGAATAGCTAATATGATTTATCTGTAGCAGATACTTTTCTTTGTTCCAAAAACAAAAATGTGTAGCCAAAGGAAAATTTGAATTGAAGTGGTACCTGCAATGAACAATAAGATCTCATTGATGGTTTAGTAGTACATAAAAGGCAAAATAACTTTGTTTTGGCCAATGAGATAGGATAAAGTTTGGTTTTCTAGGAACAGCCTCTTAATGTTAGTCCATGTAAAAGATAAATGGTCTTTACATTAATCTGATATCATCAGAAGCCATATTCCTGTTGGAAAAATTATAACATGAGAAGCAAGTTTTTGCATGGTGCTAGCTCCGGGGACTAAAGGGAGTCATTACTGGAGATTGAGAATGATTAGGGTAAGGCAGTGAAGGTTACAAAAGCATCTATTTCTCACCTCATAGTCACCGGTCTGTCATACCGGCTCGCATCACCTGATGAAATCAAAGGACATCTAAAACACGCATAATTTTGCATTGCTACGATTTTGGGTCTTTTTTCTTAGCAATTAAGTTGGGGGCTATGCATATCCATTGGGCTCTGGGGACCATGCGAGAATGATTAGGGTAAGGTAGTGAAGGTTACAAAAGCATCTATTTCTCACCTCATAGTCACCCGTCTGTCATACCGGCTCGCATCACCTTATGAAATCAAAGGACATCTAAAACATGCATAATTTTGCATTGCCATGATTTTTGGTCTTTTTCTTAGCAATTAAGTTGGGCACTATGCATATCCATTGGAGACTTTGCACTATTCTGAAAGTTGTAACCATAGCTGTATGTTGCTAGGGGAAACATGCCATATTCCATTTATAGGTAGTTAGTCAAATTTGTATGCTGTATTGATTCAGAAAAATATTATAGCAGCGAATCTCCTGGAAGTTACAAGATTCATTCAAGCAGTAGTAAATAACTGAAGTATAAAAACTGGAGATTCCTAAGATTTAAAGTATTAAACTAAGTTAAGACATAAAATAGGTTTTGTTCTGTTAGAGACAATACCATGAGGACGAGGCACACAAAATGTTTGATTCCTATGTGAGCTGAATTCTGGTTGTTAAGGCATCCACCTCCGTGTTATAGTGGCCTGAGTGTGATTGTAGACCTGCTGCAGTCCAATCATCAGCGAGAGGCAAGTTTGAAAATAAACAAGCAATTGGGAGACGAAAAGTTCAGGTGGGCATTTTCAAGTAATGTTCATGTGCCCACACTGCAGGTGTGGGCCTTTTCAGAAGATACAACTATCATGCCAAAAAAAATACAAATCCATGTTCCGCACAATTTGAGTTGGCTGTTCTTCGAAGTAGGATTTGTTGTGTATTTATTTCTCGATAAGATTATAATTTTTGTGGCATAATATGTGCATCTTGTGTTACCATTGTCAAGTTTAATTGCATATGCTAGTGCAGTGGCACCTTATGAGATGACATCACAGAAAAAAATGGTGTTACGGAAACATTACTGGCTTGCTCCTGATCTTGTAGGCTTGGAGAAAGAACACACGTCTGGCCATCTGGGTGAACAAGAGCATACTAATTTTGCCCTTGATATTTCTTTGATAAGTGACTGACACCTGTTATACAACTTACTTTTTCTTTCATAAGGACGACAGGTGGGCTTGAAAAGAAGGCAGAACAAGAGCGAACCATGGCAACTCCTGGTGAAGCTCATGGTTCTGCTACCTTGAAAGCCATAACATATTATTTTGTGTGCTTGCAGTTCTTGTAGCTTATATCCACAAGGGCAATGTCATGCTTGTCCTCCTTTTTCTTGCGGCCATCTGCAAGACGTCCAGCACCCTTTCCGCTGGAGAGGTGATCCAGGTGAGTGCGGAGTTACATTGTACGAGCTGGCTGGCTTGCACCGATAGCAGGGCTACCATTAAGATCAACACCGAAACATACCTTGTGACTGAGATCGATTATATATGCTGATTCTTCCTTGTTGGTTGTTGATGCCAGCTTGGACTTGGGCAGCAGCTGCCCTATTCCTCGCCAGAACCAGCGCCCTTGCCCGTCTGGCCTTGGGAGTTCAGAAGGCTCGGAGTTCATGCTTGAACTGGCCCCTCGTTCTTTCTTTCAAGAAACAGGATCAGTGATGTGCGCTGCGCTACCTTTGTGAATTGCTCTCAGGAGGTCATGAACATTACTCTTTACTCACCAGTTGCTTGCCACAGCACGAGCTCCTCTTTTATTTATGTGCTCATTGGTAATTACATCGACGTGTTCGCCCTCAAGCCTTGTTGTGGATACATGGATATGACTCTTTCAGAAGGTGAGAGATTGCCATATTATGCGAATTATAGAGATGTCGTAGAATCCATGAGAGACGGATTCACAATAATTAGTTTTCCACAAGGTCTTGCATATATACTGCGTGTGGCTTGCTCACAATAATTAGTTTTCCACATTTCCATAATCGACTCATTATTTCCTACATATCCACATGGAAATGCAATCGAGCCATTTACATCAGCTTAACCCGCACATACCGGAACATTTCCAGCACGGAGTAAAACAGCCAAAAATTAATCTCATCCTTTCCCAGCCCTTACCATGCCTGCATGCCGTGAAGCCAACAGCAGACTGGAGCAGAAAAACCGTGGAAGCTGTACAGCAAAAGCTACGCTCTAGATCGACGCGTACAGTACAGTACACATGCTGCTCCCCAACAGCGCCCAACGCAGTGCTCGCCCTTCGGCATATGTCTCTCCTAGCTTATGGTAATAAAACAGGGCCTGCCAATACAATACACGTACAGCTCTGCTACCTCTCCCGGCTGCCCGCCTTGCCACAAACTTGATCGTCGCGCGGACTCCAGAGAAGCCGCGACCGCGGGCAGCACCGGAATCAGAGTGCATCCTCAGTTAAAGGATCGCACAAAACATAGCTGCCTCCGTTCAGTCAGAGTTTCTCCCAGTCAATGTACACACCGGAATGCGCGGATTGTCGTCAGCTGGATGTGCTAGGCCCCAAGAACTTCTGCACTGCCTTGAACAGCTGCTTCTCCTCGAAGGGTTTCGAGACGTAGCCGTCCATTCCATACTTCGTGCATTTATCATGAGTGGCCTGGATAACATCGGCAGTCATTGCCAGGACCGGTAGATGCCATCCGGTCTTCTTTGCTGTACTACCTGCTTCTGAATTACCAGCATTGTTTGTATGCTCATGTGCCTTCGCTTCAATTGCCCGTATTTGCCGGGTTGCCTCAAACCTAGCATATTAGAAATGTGTGTATTCCTTTAAACAGAAGCACAGGTTATATGACACAATTATCTAATCACTTTCTGCTTCAAATAACACAAGTACAAAGATGTGCGCAACCATTAAAAGAACGGAGACGTGTGCAACCCATATGTACTGTACCGGTTACACAAGAGATACTGACTCAAGTTAAACACCCATGAGGCCATGGCTACACAAATATGAGCATTTACCAGGAACCAACACATATTTCTGCATACTGGCTTTGGTATTATAATCATCACATGGAGTTGTAGTATTAGATACTCCTAGAACACAAGCCTCTAATTAGGGGTTTAGATTTCAAAGAGTACACATAATTTTTTTAACGATGCATTAAATCATAGCTAGGTAGTTGGTACTATTCCTAAATCCTAATCAGCCATTGGCACCAGGAAGATATATACAAGTTTTTTCAGGTCAGATATATACACGTTAAAACTTATAACTGACATGAAATAAGAAACAGAAATATAACTCAACAAAAACAGGTTATCATGTGATTGTGCTTGTAGAGATTGGTACTGATGATATGTCGTGTTTTACGGTCACATGAAAAACAAATATGCTCAAGTTTACTATGTATAAGTTTAATAGGTTGATAGCATGTAAGCTTACCCATCCATCTCTGGCATCTGAATATCCATTAGACAGAGATCAAACTTGTGTGGGGCTTGCAGAAGCTCAAGAGCATCTTTTCCACTCTCCACGCACTCCACCTTTGCACCATATTTCTTCAGTGTACCAGCAGCAACTCTAAGGTTTACCTTGTTGTCATCAACCACCAAGATGTTCTTTCCAAGAAGCAACCCATAAAGAGAGTCTGGGCCATGATGTTTCTTCTCATTGTTTGCCTGTGTGATACTGATACCAAGTGATTGAAATAGACAAGCTGCAAGTGTGCTTGCTTTCAGAGGCTTTGTGATGACAGAATCAACGGCATATTCCGCTTTCATTTTGTCTGAATCAGCCAATGCAAGGAGGATAACTTGAGGGAACACCGATTCACACCCATTCTGTTTCATCTCCGAAAATCTAGTACGCAAGGGGATGTCCCTCTTTAAGCTCCATGAGTCACTCTCAACTAATAACATGGAAAGTTGTTTCCTGGGCATGCTGCAATAAATTCATATAACATTAAGTTCAATAGGATAAAACTGGGTATAAAAATATGTCAAGTATTATAGTTAAGAATCATGTTAGTAGTCATTTGAAAAGTGCACTTCCTTACAAAATAAGTAAGTTTTTTTTCAGAAAATAAGGAGTCGCCATTCAATTCTATAAATTTTAAGTCATGAACGGAAGATCTAAACTTCATAAGAGCAGACATACAACATGGAAGCAAACACAACAATGCATCCTACCAAATAATCAGAAATGCGATGGAACAAGCAGTAATGCCATAACAAGGTCAATATAAGTATGAAAGCATGTTCCATTTTCCCATTTTCCTTTTCTCTAAAAATGGTAACTTATCATTTCAGATTTGTAATTCAGGAAGCACTTATGATGCAAGTTGTAACTGATAAATACCTGGTTAGCAAAGTGCCATTTCTCCCAAGCAAAACACTAAGTGCTTTTTCAATGGTACGTACAGATTTCGAGGCAATGCCCAGCCTTTGCAAATGATACTCAGTTACAGTTGCCCTTACTGGTCTTTTATCAACCAGCAGTGTAGATAGACCCTGAAAACTGGATGGCAGAGGATGCAACAAGGCAGACTTACTGACATTAATAGCATTTCTCTCACACCTTTGCAGAACTGCGGTGAATGTAAATGTGCTCCCAACGTTGGGTCGACTGACAAAGTTTATCTGACCACTCATTAGTTCAACAAGACATTTGCTGATACTCAATCCAATTCCAGTCCCACCATAGTTTCTAGATGTTGAACTATCAGCTTGCATGAAAGGCATGAAGACCCGGCCTTGGGCATGGATTGGTATACCTATCCCAGTATCTTCCACACTTACTACAAGAGTGACACTCTCAGAATCACTTCCATACGCCATATTATTTGTGTCATAAGAAAGCAAAGCCTTGAAGTTTTCCCAGCTATTTCTGCTGTCAGCAGCCTCAAAACCACTTAGTGTATTGTGTGACACGCTTGTGGATACAACACTTGTCTCGTCTATATGTCCGTTGATGCCATTCGCGACTGATTCAACTTTTGGTTCGGTTGCTAGATTTGAGTGGTCTGCCAGGTGAACTTGCACAAAAATGTGTCCCCTTTCTGTGAACTGTGAGAAGGTAAGCACACAGCAAAAAACAATACAATGTAAGCTGGGGTGGAATTGAATTTAAGTAACCCATTTGTCCGATATGTCAACACAGGCATGTTCTTTTTTATGAGAGAAGGTGGGACTTCGGTGCACATTTACCTTAATTGAGTTCCCGACTAAGTTTGTAATTATCTGACGGAACCTTCCAGGATCGCCCAGCAGGATTTCAGGAACTCTTTCAGAGACATATACCGCAAGCTACGATTTGAGGAGTAAACAAAAATTAGGAGAGCAACCAATGAGTTGACTAAGCAAAATACTTTCCTGAAATACAGAGTATTTTAAGAACGCGAATAAATGAAGAAACGTTAGGGTGAATAATGTACAGTATGATCACGCATTAGCATGCTTGATGATCTTTTTCCAATTTCTGAACAAAGTTAAACTAACCTCAATTCCCTTCTCTCTTGACTTCGAAGAAAATAGTGAGATGACATCATCAAGGATGGACCTAAGGTCAAACGGTACAGATTCTAACTCCAACTTGCCAGCTTCAATTTTGGCCCTGTCAAGCACTTCGTTAATTAGGGATATTAATGCCTTTCCGCAGATTTGGGCAGTTTGCGCATAATCTCTCTGGGTTGACTTCAGCTCTGTGTCTAATAGCATATCAAGCATTCCTACAGAAACAAGAAAAACAAAATTCACTCAACTTCCCCTGGAAGAAAGGAATTACATGAACAATAAGCTGGAATGCATAGGAATTATATACAAAAAAAATCACCTAGCACACCGTTCATGGGTGTCCTGATCTCATGAGAAACAGTTGCAAGGAACTGCCATGGACAAAGAAGGGTATGTTAGATCATAAACTTAGAATATCTCGACAGCAAGTAACTTCCAACAAAGCTTGACCTGAGACTTAGCAACATCAGCGGCTTCTGCCCGTTTCTTCAGTGCTTCCATTTTCCGGCAATCTTCCTTAACACTATCATAGCGAGTCCACGCAGCATATACTATGTAGCCAAGAAGCATAAGTATGACGAACACACCCGATGGAGTAGTAATAGCAGACCAAGGAACATGAGGCTTGCTTCTGTATCTGCACACAATAACGGACACAGGGGTAAAAAGATGCAAAACATATTTTGACCAAACCAATGACAAATCCGCACATTCTCACCTGCATATCATGTGATGATTTCTGAACGGATCACCAAAATCTAGCGTGCAGGTGTGTGAGGGTGAGGGGGCACCAAGAGGGACTTCAGACCCATACATGACAAGAGGGTTTGAACGGTTTGTGACATCATAAACATTCACCACCAGCTCCTGATTGCCAGCCAGCTGCCTCAGCAAGTTTTCCACAAGCGACTCCACATCGAAAGCGCCTCCAAGGTATCTGTCAAGCGAAATCAAAACTTGGGTTCAGTTTGCGGCTGTCGTGCTGAGCTGCACTGAACTGCCAAGTTCAGTTAGTTAGAGGAATCTTACTGGTTTTAGCAAGACTATTTCGTTACCCCTCAAAAGAGGTGCTTTCAAGTTCCAAATAACCACAATATCCATAAATAGGAATGAGTGTGCTTTTGCAAAGCCAGGAATCTTACTGCCAATCGGAGCCTTCTAAGAAGGCACTAAAAAGGTCAGATACAAAAGATCCATTTTGATCAATGCTGTGCTCAAAATAGTAACCTCTGTAAACCTTCCATTTTCTGATACAGTGAACTAAAACATGCAGCAGCAGCGCAGCACACTAGTATTGTGGTTGTGACAGCAGTCCTAATGCGCTCTGACAAACCAATGTGCTTCCTTTATGTTTATGAGCAGCATAGTATAGTGGGCAGCACCCAGCAGTCCTGATGGCGGTGAACTGGCAGTTCTACAGTGGAGTGGAAGAGAAACGCATTGATCAAGAGGAAACCTCACCCGGCGGTAGCAGCAACACGGTCCTCCACCTTGGCGTCCGGGGGAAGGTCCACGAGGTAGACAGGGAACGTCAGTACCACGCCCAGGTGGTTCGACATGAGCCTGAATGGCCTCGTGAGGACGGCCTTCCCGGTCGCCCTCGACCTCAGGATGTTCTCCCGGTCCTCCTGCATGCAGCACCGACACAGATTTTCAGTTCAGAGCCCCCACCCCAAAACAAACAGCACGGAACAGAGTGAGAAATTAACCCAAGAAACAGAGGCACGGACCTCGCCGGACATCATGTCGAGGCCCTCGATGTAGGACACGGTCTCCTGGGAGTAGATGACCGGCGCGTACTCGTCCTGCGCCGGGGAGGGCTCGTGCTTCATGGTCTTGATGATCCAGCCCTGCTGCCGCTCGAAGGTCTCCCGGTCGGCGTGCATCACCCGCTGCGCGTACGCCACCCCGCTCAGCAGCGGGCGCTCGAAGGACGTCCGCGCCGTGTAGTCCGCGAAGGTGTCCTGCTCCATCCGTCCAAGAAGAAGCGCACGCGTTAATTTAAAGCCGGAGCAACCCGCGGCGGCGGTCCGGTCGGTCAAATTCAAACCCCGGAACAGGAGCTCCTGTTGAGACTTGAGAAGGATGGCATGCATGCTACAGGTGGAGTACAACGGTGGTACTGGCTGGCATGTCCTTCCATGGCAGGCGCAGGCCCGGAGAGCTCCCGCGTGAATTGAAATTAATGGAGAGGGAGCAGCCGCAGAGGCGGAGGCAGAGCATGCACTGCTGCATGGTCAAAGGTATCATCGTAATGGATGGGGGAGGCGATTAACCACGGGCGCAGAGCAAGCGAGCATCTGAGCCAGAGCATGGCGCCCACAAATGAGCCGAGGAGGGCAGTAGCCACTGTTGAGGCTGTCGTGGTACGGCACACACGCACACACGCATGGATGGAGGTAGGAGGGAGAGGGGCGGGGACGGACCTGGTCGAGCGCGGGCGGCTGCTTCTCGTAGTGGAAGGTGGCGACGAGGATGGCGAGGGCGTGGACGTGGTTGACGGAGACGGCGAACTGGTCCTGCAGCATGCGGGCGCGCTCCTCGCACATGCACACGATGCCCTCCTCGGCCTTGACCAGCGCGCTGCGGCGGAGGCTGCAGTGCAGCATCAGCGCCCCGCTCACCGCCAGCACCACCCCCACCACCGCCAGCGCCGCGCTCAG
>CBMN010004316.1:0-10274 GCA_000582825.1 Hordeum pubiflorum | reverse complement strand
CACTTCTCTCTTTATGTTTCCTCCCATTTACTATTTTTACCTAGAAGCACATGTGGAAATTGGCTCTTCCATGAAGCTGCCTCAAATCATTAAATTTGGATATAACCCCTAGTCCATGTTACCATCTTAACAACGGGCACTAACATATGTGTGGCATCATAAAATTCTTCACTTATTTGGATGTAGACTCATTTTGCCTTGGTTTGCGTTATGTTACGGTAACATATTATGTTACCATAAACACTTCTTTCCTCATGGTCTGCGTTATAATAACTTGTCACATAAGCAAACTTGTTTTGGGGTGCGTTATGTTACTAGCTCAGTTATTTCCAACATGACACGGAAAACAATGATTGGACTAGTTGTCTCCTAAGTTTTTATATTTTGTATGGGAACGTGCTAAGAGACGATGCATTTGTGAGATATCTTGTATACGCAGTCAAAACAACTTTAGATGTACGTTTGCATGGAAGGATGGGTCGATGAAGGTGAAGACGACTGACTCCTGCCATCAATCTGCTCCGAATGCATCACTCTGATGCAGAGGTCAGGGAGTTATCCTCCTTTTAAAAAAAGAAAAGTCAATCTGCTCCAATAAAATTCTGTGAAATCAAAGACCAACAACGTTTGGGAATATCCTAACAGTCGCTTAATTACTCCGCCTGTACCTATTCCAATGCGCCCGCCTGTACCTATTCCAATGCGTCCGCCTGTACCTATTCCCATGCATTTAACTGAGGCGTCGTGGCCTAATTCGGGCAATATATACATGGCTGAGACACAATGGACTAGTAGATCGATCGGCAGCGTTGTCCGTCCTTTCGCTACTCAAGAGGAACACGTAGAGAATGTCCACCTCAGATGTGAAGATCAAGTTCCTGACATACAACGTGTGGTCGAACGAGCACGTCGCAGTGTATCGAAGGATGCAGTCCATTTCCGATCTCATCGGGCGCCATGCCCCGGACGTCATCTTCTTGCAGGTATCTTCGCCATGTGTTTCCTGATGCTCGATCGATCGATCGTTTTAGTCCATTCACTCGATCGTATCTACCTGCTGTACATGTATCGTTTTCTAATCAATTGCGCTTGTAGGAGGTCACGTGTTATGTTAAGGACATCATTCGGAGCTCTCCATGGTGGACACAGTACAGTGATTTCAGTGGTTCGGCTCCTGGTTTGATTCTGGTAACACTTCAAATAAGGATGCAGTACTGTGTATATTATCCACTATATCGATAGCACTTGGGTGATTAACTGTCTGTAACTCTGTATACTAATCTGCTGCAGCTGACCAAGTTACATAAAGTGGACCAGCGTCACATCGACCCCGAGCTAACGTTGCTGCGGCCACCACCAACGCCAAAGGGTTTTTTGTCGGCCTTCCTTGATTCCAAGGTCGGATCCACTGACATCAACGGCGTTGAGCACGACGGCCGTCTCCAGCCGGCTTGCTGCGACCACAGGCTGCACGTGGCGACGTGCCGCTTCCCCGAGCCCACCCGGTCGGACATTAGGTCCGTCGACAGAATCGGCAGAGCCCGCGAGTATATTGGGCACTTCGCGAAATGCTTCGTCTCCGACCACAACGCGGTGCTCGCCGGCGACATGAACTGGGACGACAACCTCGACGGCCCGTTCCCCATCCCCGCGGTGTCGCGGTGGGTGGACGCATGGTGCGAGCTGCGGGGCGGCGACGGGGCCGGCGGGTGGACGTACGACTCGGTGGCCAACCCGATGCTCCGGGGGTTCAAGCCGGGGCGGACGAGGCCGGACACGTTCCTCTGCAATCTCAGGGACTTCGACCTGGACAACATCGAGATGGTCGGCACAGAGGCCATTACGGGCGTTACCTACTACGACGACAAGGGGGGCGTGCTGCCGGTTCTTCCTAGCCATCGCTTCGGCCTGCTGCTCGTGTGTCCGGGCATACGGTACATACGGGCTACGGCTACCTATGTGTTAGCGGAGTATCGCAATACTCAAAAGTGTTTCTGTGTTCCAAGTTACAATCAAGCTCAGCTGTGTTAAATAGCGCGTGCCAGTGCTTGATAGTTCCTGATTCTTTACATTCTTGTGTAACTTTCAATTTTTTGTGGTACTTTCTTTTTGTTTTTCTGTTAAGGAGATTGACCCCGGCCTTTGCATCAGGACGATGCATTCAGCCATATTATTAGTTATTCATCGACATCTTATAAAGTAATATATCAATAAGTCTTAAGCAATCCTTTAGCAGCATCTGTCGCTACTCCTATCAACTTGATGAAGGGGTGCAAACTATCGCAGTCGCATGCCCAAACCTCGCACCAAATCCCAATATCTAAAACCAAAAGTCGCATGCCCAACCAAGCCGTATTGCCGGGTCTAGAACACACAACGGTCCGGCACACTTTCAACGGACACCACATGCGCCTCCTGCAGAGGCTGCCACCACTGTCTTCCACTGATCAATCTTCAGAGCAGGAACTAATGCATAATAATTGTTAGTCTGGTCGTCAACACGACCATCATGCCAGACAACACCTCCTTCCTATGCAGGTTCATGATCACACATCCGTCACCGAGAACCTGCTGCACCGCACCGCCGAGACTCTACATCGTCGATGTGTCACATGAAACGACACTCCACCACAGGAATCGTCCACTGGTCCCTCGAGCCAGTGCACACCTCCAAGAATGAAGCCCCCAATGGGGAAACGACACAAGAGCGTCGCCGTCATCCGATCGACCGATCTAGGGTTTTCCCCAAAGGTAGCAGATAGGGGTTTGGAGGTTCTTCGCGGTGATGCCTTCTAGAAGGGGATGACGCAGAGGAATGTCACGATCGCTGGCCTTGGCAACGAGCCGAGAGTAGGGTTTTCAACAGTATCCACTCGACGAACTCCATCCACCCCCGTGTGCATGGGACCGCCACCGATCTCCGCCGCATAGCAAGCAAGCTGCACCAGCCAGATCAGATCTGACCGAAGACCAGACCACACATACGGCCGATCTGTCCACCCGACCCTCCATGCAGCCTCCGCCGATCCGAGGTTAGATGGACCGCCGCCGTCGGGCCGCAAAAACCCAACTGGCAGCGCCTCCTTGTGCGCGCCGGGGGGGGGGCACTCCCACCCCCATGATACGGGAGAGAGGGAGAGCCCAGCCACTGCCGTCAGCCCCCAGGCTTAGCGCAGCGGGTACCCCAGTGAAGACGGAGGTATGAGAGGAAGGAGGTCACGCTTCCAGCGGCTGGTGTTGTGGCCCGCCCGAGTCACCCGACGCGGGGGTCATCCGCGGGGGCGTGGTTGGACTGTGGAAGATCCGGTTGTGGTACTTTGCTTGGGCATGAGTTCTGTAGATGTTCCATTTTTTAGCAGATGAGTTGCTTAGATAATGGTAATGGATGTGCCATGAACTGTGCACTGCAGTGACATTATTGCTGCACCACGTTTTCTTACTGACACGTGTACATGCTGTGTACTTTCTTCATGGTTGCATGCATGGAAGATTGGAAGGGCACACCACGCACCAGGTACATGTATGTGTAGCTAGCTTTATCATATGCAAAAGCAGCATATGAGTTCGGGTGTCGTCGCAAGAGGGAGAAGGCATGCTCGGACTGAATGAGGAAGCTATCTAGCTTTGTGAATCTCTAAATGGATCATAACCCAGGGTGTTTCTTGGGATTGGGAAGCAACAGGAACACAAATGTGTGATACATCGGCAAAATTTACACCGCAGCAATTGGTCCCGCAACCAAGTTGGGATGATCCCCTGCAATGTTCCTCTGTCTTTTGTCGATACGTGGTGCATGTTACCTTTTTCTAGGGAGGCCGGTGTTATATTCGTTTGGTCTCTCCACGAACCCATGCTCGTCGGGACAGAAATGCACCACTTGTAAAATCTGAATTGCACTTCTTTCTTACTCCCTCTGTTCAGAAATATAAGACGTTCACAGGTCTCTAAAACGTCTTATATTTTTTAACAGAGGAAGTATATTCAAAAGGACATGTGGAAAAGTACATCATAAAAGAGAAATATAAAAACATAATTGTTTGACCACTGAATGAAAGGTAGCCCAATATATTATTTAGCTCGTTCCTTGTCAGATTTTATTGTGTCAAGAACATCACCATTATAAATTGCACAGTTGACACTGAAGTGTCTTACCAAGAAGACAAACATACACGAGAAGGTGCAATTATTATTATTATTCCAGGGAACTATTCCATTATAATTTACCATTCCATGGAGTTTTGAAAGCATAAACAAGTTTTCGCTGGTCAGATTTATTTCCTATGACATATTGTACTTTTCGTGGATTTCGTGTGCAATCAAATGTATATGGTAGTTCACAGTAAATGTTTGAACACATATATGAGAAGAGACATTTTTTTTTGAACCGTGAGAAGAGACCTTCTACTATTTCTTTTTTACGATCACAACCAGAAGGGTGCTTTTTTATTAGGGTAGGTTGAGCGATTCATCTTAACGGTGGAAGCTTTGAAAGTATCAATGTTTATAAAAGCTGCCCAGAGATAACTTTCGTAAATTGATTGGCATCAAGAGTTTCAATTATTTCCATCTCATGAATCGTCAAAATGGTTGCTTTGGGTCTTGAGCATCTGCCTTCCGATTTAAAATTTGGTAGTAATATTCAGAGCTAAAATATATATCGATTTACCAGTACATAAAAGAACTAGCTAGATATAGATAGGATATTAGCCATCTATAATTTTCTCATCAAAGGCTTACTGTTTAATAAGTTGTATCCTAAGAATTAGCCCTTATTGCACACTTACGGCAACAAACACTACTACTTGTATTACCTCTTAGTTGACCGCATTTGGCTCATGACTTAACCCTGCTGCACAATTCCACTTGTAATTTTAATAAAGTGATTTGTGAGAAAACAATAAATTTAATGATGTTTACATTTAAATTTGGTATTGTTCTTTTAATGTTATACTTATATTGCTCCAGGAATATATATTATGTGAAACAAGCTTTGCACGGTTGCTGGTACGTACCAAGAAACATCTCCTCCGCAAAAACCAAACACCTCAGCATGAAAGGCACCTGTCATTTATTTTATTTTATTTTAGTTTTGCGGGTGAAAGGGAGTTTTATTCATCACGCGGGAACAAGTTCATTCTTATTACGTATCTCCTGGACTGCATCCGGTCCCGACCACAACCACACCACTGTGTGGTCTTTCAGTTCAACCAAAGGAAGCTAAAAAGTGACTAACCCCATTTTGTTCCCTACTCACACATGAGCTAGCTTAAACACTCTCCCTAACATGAGGAGCCTTCGAATCTGATCAAGAAAGGCACTTGGCATGTACGTAAAGATTAATTGCTAACATTTTTCAGAAGTTCTTTGTGTTTCGGACCTTCAAACTAAATTTCTCCCCACAACATGCCATCGCAGGTCCCCGCCTGCAGGGCAGAAAGACGAACTAGTTAGTGTATTGTGCTAGAGAATCAATTTGTTTGAATCGATGGGTAGTTGGACACATAAACGGGGAGAGTGAACAAAACACATGCAAGCCTCTTAGCGTTATCAACACACTAGCTGCTTTAATTTTCTTCCTGCTCCTCACATTGCTCCTTGCTTGCTTATCATGTGGGCCAGAGTGCCAGACACAGAAAAGCTCACATTTTATCATCACACATTATAAAATCTCCTGCAATCAGTTCTGCATCTTTTCTAGTCCATAGCCTTTCAGATACATGAAATATACCTTGCTAAAATTCAATAATTTGGAGTACGGTAAACTGGTTTAGTTTGCACATCGTACCAACTAATAGACGATTGATAATCATTTCACCTATTTAAAATGAGCAATGTCAAGGCATTCTCTCTATGGCTTTGCTTACTGTGCAACACCGGTCGCCTCGGTCGATCAGATTGAACACTCTTTTCTTATGGTTCACAATTCAGTTCCCATTTTAAGAGACGCCCCCTTAATATAGACTACATAGGATTGAGTGGCGAACAGAAACTTGCGTGTTAAAGTGTCAATGCATGCAAGCCATGTCTGTCTCATTTCATTTGTAAACATAACATCATAGAATCCCAACAAAACTGCAACAGATTCAACTAGGATCGTAATACACTTAGAGTGTTGTAAAAGCAACAGCTAACAACAAGTTGATTTTTTTTTCTTGGTTATGGATGTTTGATTGTATTTTTGTTGAATTGATGTATATTGTTGTTTGCATCAATAGAGACGTCATACAGTTGAAGGTAACTCATTTATGCTCTACAATTGTGAACAAGTTATATGAAATGTGTAGGCAAAAGACCATATTACTTGTCCGAAGTTGAAGGGTGCTATACTTTGAAGAGATAATCGAGAGCTTTGATTCAATTGTTAAGTTCAGAAACAACCAAATTTATGAATATTATAGAATTATTATGCTTCAGTTGAAAAAATGGCATCAAATTACTCCTATTTCCAACTCGCGAACCGAAAGAGTTGTTTTTCTCTTGAAAGTCTGAATTATGACATACATAACAACACCTCGGGTTTTCTTTTCATAGGCTAATACACCTCAAGTGCTAGCTTGGAACACATTCTGAGCGCTCGGAAAATTAATTGATGGGAGCCACCATAAGTTGATTATCCTTCAATCAGACCTTCATACTTTTTAGACCACCCTATAAATGTAGCTCCCGTAAGCCCCCCTCCAGGGCATGCAGGAGGCGAGGGAATGGTGTTGTGTGCCACAACCAAATTTCCTTTTCTATATAGGTTCGTGCAAATTTCTGAATAGTTGGACACAAAAAGGAATAGAAACTGAACACCAACTCACAGACAAAGGTCTTTGTCATTACAAACTTATGTGACATGGCTTTCAGGCATGGCACATAATACTAACAAACATTTGCGAGGTGGAGAACGGAAGCACCAACTAACATCGCACACTATGTGATTGGTAGGTGTCGGGCATATAGTTGCACCAGGATATCACACAAAATAAACTGGGTTTCTGAGTAGAACTATTGGAACAATTGCCTATTGTACTACTTCACCTTAGTTTCATAATGTAGACATTATTCGTATAAGTAATGTAGCATTTTCATTTTTAATCCTTATGCGAAATACGGCTGGCTACAATTTTGAGAGAAGGCATTGTGCTTGCTTGTTTTAAATACGTTCCATTCATCCATCAAAGTTTGGAAATCATCAAATCATAGACTTCAAATGAAACGAAGTTCCGTGTAACCACTTTACAGTATCGTCTCCGTACAGACCACTACTACAATTACAAGCTGATGCATCCAACATGACTTACTTACAAAAGGTGGGTACGTAATTAATGTGCATCAAGGACCTTGACAGGCATACAAGGGGTCTCAGAATGCTATCAACTTATATATAAGTTTTCCTCTGCGTATGGATGCACCTGGCTAATGTGGTACAACCACACAACACAATGTTTATCTCAAGAGTTTATAAATTGAATATATTCACACACTATCTCTAGTTGCCTAGCTTCTTTCGCTTGGCTACCTTCAACACATGTGGGATTTTGAGGTGCAACTTAGTACCAGTTTGCTACATTTTAAAGCAATAATGGCGGCCTTTTCTCCTGTCTTTTCTTGACCACGTCATTGGTCCTCTGGCTCGTATCTAACAGTCTTTTCACAATGTTTAGTATACTGTATTTTTCTTAGATACATCCCCTACACTGGATTGAGAGGTTGCAGTAACTTATGTGTCCCGCTGTCACAAGGCATCATCGCCATATGTCAATCTTTGACAACTTGACATGATATTTGCCCGATGATCCAGATGCATCCAACTAGGATTATAAAGCATTTTAAGTATTGTAGGAAAGGAGAGTAATCCCCGGCCTCTACATAGATTGATGCAAAGAACCATAAAGTATTTATTGTTCAATAATGCCGATCAAAGGTAAGCATGTTTTCGAATAAATCGGCTTAAAAAATAAAAACCTCATGAGAGTATCTTGAGAATCCTACCAAGAACCCTATAATCATTGACCATAATCCACCGGCTATGTGACAAGTGACTGAAGCGGCCAAAAATGTGCCACTCCTAGAGAAAGCCTTAAAGAAGGGATCACCATACATGCGCCGCCGACCCGTCGTTGACTAGTTCAATTGATGATCGAACATGAGGTGTTCATCCATGAAGGCAAGCTTCGAGCCACCGCCTTTAAAAGGGGCACGTGTGTTGCGTGATCTAGACATAGTGGAGAGATGATGGGTTTTGACATATAGTTCAGACATACTTATTGGCGACTGTCACTGCCAATAACCTGGCTACCGGCTAACGATGTCTCTGAAGCCAGATCCCGGTGGTGAAAGAGCACATGCCTGTTGGGGAAGGATGCGGAAGCACATCCTTACAACTCCGGTTTCATTCACTGCCACACCTCCTTCGTTTCCACCGATGGGACATGGAGGAACGCTGGCCGATAGGATACAAACAGATCCGACCACCGTTGCATCCTCCTTGTAGATCCGTTGAACACATCACCAGGGTCGCCGCCACAACGTCCTCTACTGCGCCCCCCACCAGCCGGATCGGGCCAAGGTAGGCATTGCCGAGCCACCTAATTCAGCACGAGCCCGTGTGGAGGCAATACCGACAGTACCTACACGTGTTGGCACCATCTATGCCACGATTGCAAGACCATGAATCCACCAGACGTTGTAGGCGTGCCAAGGTCGTGCCCCTCCGATTGTAGCATGCCTTTCATGCAGCCAAGCTAATCCTGGATCGTTGCGGCCATCGTAGTTGTACCGCATTGTGTGGCACCTCGTGTAGCTCTTCGCAGCCAAGCCGGTGCTAGATGCACGCTACCGCACCGGATCAGATCCAGATCCGCCACCTCCTTTTACCCATTCATGCATTTAAATTGTGTCCTTGTTCATTCAACATTTGTGTTGTTTGCAATGGTAAATGAGTTAGCGGGGTGAACATGTTAAAATTTGAAAGATACTAGTTTTCATGGAGAAAACTAAGAGCTTTAAATCAACCACGCATGTTTTGGAATTATCAAGGTTTATGATACGCAAAGGGATTACATCTTTTGACATGTTCGCTACAAGTAAGCTCTATTTTCCAGCTCAGGAACCAAACGAGTTCGTTTTAGCTCTTGAATGTATGAACTCTGACTCCACATGGAGAAACCGGGAGCTTTAAATCAACCTTGCAAGTTTCGGAATTATCATTTTTTTATAAGATACGCAAAGGGATTGCCTCTTTTAACACGTTGGCAACAAGTAAGCTCTATTTTCCAGCTCATGAACCAAACAAGTTTGTTTTAGATCTTGAATGTCTGAACTCTGACTCCTCATGTGAAATTGGTAGATATATTTACAGCATGAATATGTACATCGCAACATCTCAATTTTCTTATTGCGTAGGCTGAAACACGTGAAATGGTAGCTTGAGAGGTACTCCCTCGTCCCATAATATAAGAGCGTTTTTTATACTAGACACTAGTGTAGTATAAAAAGCGCTCTTATATTATGGGACGGAGGGAGTATCATACACGTTTTGAAAATTAATTGTTGGCAACCACCATTAGTTTTGTCCTTCGATGAGATCTCCACACTTTATGGCCAGCTAAAAACATGTCATCCCCATAAGTCCGTCCAAGGCAGGTAGGAGTGATCCAATTTTCATTTTCCTATAGAGGGGTTCTTCCAAATTGATTAACGGCTGGAGGCGAAAGTGAATAGATAGTAAACAACATGACAAGTTTCTTGCTCACAGTTACCAACTCTACTAATGCCTCCCCCTCAACGCTAATCATTGTCCACATGATGATCGAGCAAATACGGCCAACCATACATAGAGGCGGTGGGCATACTATGCGAGGTGTCAGGATTAGGGTTCGTGCCAGTATGTCCATTCACACACTAGTTGTACAAGATGACAATGCCGTGTGTGGTAGTGGAACTGGATGCATGTCATATCAGCGAGGCAAGCTAGGACGCACACCATCGGTTTTTCCATGTCAGTATGCGTGCATGTTTGTGAATCTCGTGATGGAAAACGCACTGCATCATGATGGTGTTGCATGTCTGGTATAGCTTGGCCTACATGCTTTGATGGCCCATCAGTCGGATCTGTGGGTTGGCAGTGTTGGATCTGTGGGTTGGCAGTGTTGGAGACGCGTAACAACATTGAGGGGCGATGAGGGAGGCGATCTAGCGGCGATGAGGGAGGCGATCTCTGGCTCCGGCAGCCTTGGGATCCTAGGGGGGCGCTTCTGGGCGCTGGCGGCGGAAGACGACGCCGATGA
>CBMN010004307.1:0-14295 GCA_000582825.1 Hordeum pubiflorum | reverse complement strand
TCAACTTTGTACTAACTTTAGTGCAAAGTTGTACTAAAGTTGAGACANNNATTTTGAGACGGAGGGAGTATTTATCAAGCCTTCGTCTTGATGATGCTTGTTGCCAAGTTGAAATACTAACTGTAACAGACAAAAAAAACTGAATCCTAAGATAGAATATGGTTCTATTAAACTGAAAGGCAGAAAGACAATGGGTATTAAGTTGGCATAATTATAGTTCCTTCAGGAGAAGAAAAAAAAGAAATCCTGCATATAAGCTGGTTTAGAGAAAACAACACCAATCAGGAAGATAAATACTGCTACCAGAAAATATCAGGCCGACAAACTCTTGTTACTACCGTTTGTGTGTGTGTGTTTTCTCAAAGCATTTTTTTTCGTTAATCCTGTACTGTCCATATCCTTTCAACCAAGCAAACCATTGCCGCACTTGCCCACTGCTAAACTGTAAACAAAGCTTGGGTCTTCTGTCCAAGGTTTCACCAAATAAGCAACAGTTCTGAAAATAGAACTTTTGACCCTCTCTAGAAAATCTAAGCAGTGAGGATCAGAGCTTGATACTTCATTTTCTTCCACTTGACCAATATCATTTCACAATGTGATGCACGCCTTCCTACTTTTCCAGCATAGGAACTTCCAGAAAAAGAACCAGACATAAAAAAGGTGCTCTCTTACAGGACTGAACCAAATCTTTTAGGCCAAGAACAGCATTGGATAAAACTGAACAGACTGATTCATTCCAGTTACTATTGATCACTTGTATTTTCTTCGCATTATCGAAAACTTAAGCACGTAAAGGTAACTGACTCCAATAGCAACAATTCTGCGCACCATCATACTAAACCAAACCGTTCATTCCACCAGTAACAAATCTGCACATGAGACCAGAAGGAATTAACCAAGTGCCTGAAAACTTAACCATGGAAGCCTAATTACTTAAGATGCATCAGACTGTGAGCCCATTTCCTCGTGCACAAAACATCGAACAGATTGCGCGCGGGGGTCTCTGAGAAATCTCAAGTACCAACCTGATACACGCTGCATGAGCCCACGCGTACGTCGCCCAATACTGGGTCCAGGAGCTCTCCTCGGGCCACCAGTTTCTGAAGTAAGAGAGATAAACACATTGGAAGAATCAGAGCAAGAACATCACCAAATTAGCACTAGGTGTAAGGTGAAAGAACCATCGCGAAAATCAGAGCAAGAACGCAACCAATTACGCCCCAGAGGAAGCGAAAGAACCAGTGCAGAAATCCGAGCAAGAACGCGACCAGTTAGTTAGTTCCCAGAGGAAGGGAAAGAACCAGTGCGGAAATCAGAGCAAGAACCGCAACCAGAGAAAGGCCGAGGCCAAGCAGCCCCAGAAGGGGGGCAGAAGGAACCGCCGCAAGAATCTGAGCAAGAACGGGGCCAATTAGCCCCCGGGGAAAGCAACAGAAGAACCATGGCAAGAATCAGAGCAAGGTCGAAAAGAACCGCTGCAAGAACCCAGCCGATTAAGCGGGAGATGGCACGGAAAAGCTCACCCCAGCCGCGGCGCCTGGAGAGCCGTCCCGGCGAAGCTGACGAGGCGGCATCGCAGGTCCGCGGGCGCTCCGGGGATGGAGTGCAGGTATCTGAAGAGGTCCCCCGGCAGGCGCTTGATGACGAGCGAGAAGACGCGCTCCGGGTCGAGATAGATGCCGGAGGGGGAGACGTAGCCGCCGAGGGAGCCCATCTGCACCAATCGACGCGCGAAGCGGGAGCCCAGGGCAAGTCACTAAGCATGAAATGTGGCGGCGACGGGGGGGCGCAGTGCTAGAGGATGATCGCGACGGAGGGATCTCACCTCGACTGCGGTGGTCGGCGGCGCGAAGGCAAGCGAGCGGGCGGGAAGGTGAGCGGTGGCGGGAGAGAGCGGGGCGGGCGACGCAGGAACGAAATGAGCGAGACCGGGGCGGCCGTGTGCCCCGTGCGTGTGAAATACTTTGCGGCGCCGGACGGACGGAAATGAGGGCGGGCTGCCTATTTGGGCCCAATCGGTTACCAGTGACGAACACCCAAGTCGACACGCCTCCGGCCCGTATTGGTCTACCTTTTTTCTTCTTCTATGTCTCGCGTTCAGCGAGTCTAGCTTCCGACTCGCTGACATGCGAGACCGGCTCAGTTCGCGGTAGTACACTGCCTAATTTTTTCCCGTGTTTTTTCGCGTTTTTAATTCGTTTTTATTCATTTCTTACTTTTGTTTACACTTACAAATATTCTAAACATAGTATCACAAAAATATACTTTACAAAATGTTTTGAAAAATGTTAATCATGTATTTAAAAAATGTTGAATGTGTATACAAAAAATATTGATCATGTATTTAAAAAATGATGAAATATTTTGATCATGTAAATAGAAATATTAATCAAGCATCTAAAAAATGTTAAATGTGTATGGAAAAAATGTTGACTGTCCATTCAAAAAAATGTTCATCTAGCATTTGAAAAATGTTGAGAAAAGCATTTAAAAAATGTTAAATGTGCATATAAAAAATGTTGAACATGTATTAGAAAAATGTTCATTGAAATTGTTTAATCAAGCATTTGAGAAGTGTTTAAAGTGTGTATATGGAAAATGTTAAATATGCATTCAAAAAATGTTAATCTTGTAGTTGAAAAATGTTAATCAAGATTTTGAAAACTATTAAAAATGCGTATAGAAAAAATGTTGACTATGTATTAAAAAATATTTTTTATTGAAAAATGGTGAATATGTATTAGGAAAATGTTGTTACATATAGAAAAAAATATAATGAACCAAAAGAAACAAAGCAAACCAAAAAAAATGGAAAACGATGAGAAACGAAGAATAAAAGAAGGAAAATGAGAAATAAAAGAAAACGATAAAAACCATGAAAAAACAAAGAGAGGCCAAAACAAAACAAAATAAAAAAAGAAGTATAATGACGAAAGAAAGAAAACCAGAGAAAAATAAGAAAGCCAAACAAAGAAACAAGAAAAGGAAAAAAACAGAGAAATAAAGAAAACTCTTGTCTTTTACCTCAAGTAGCATGTGCCTCCTATGTAACACGAAGTCAACAATAGCACACCGAATAATTGATATGCTTCAGCAAGAGAACCTTCTCATATGATGGCTGCAAACAAACACAAAGTCATTATTCACGGCTTTCGTATCTTTTTTTTCTTCCTGTTTCTGTTGTGCGTCAACACATAAATCCACACACTCAATTTTTAGATAACACACTAATCTAAGATAATATTGCATTCCAAAATGGTCACACAAGGGTAGAAAGTCTATTAGCTATAGTTTTTAGTTTTTACTAAACTGATGACCTTCACTAGTTGTTTCCCACCACGACAATGGTGAATGCAGTGCACAGGGCACACATATATTTGACTAGTCAACTCATCCTCTACGTGCGGCACTGTGAAGGACCGACGACCTCACCATTTCTTCCTACGGACGTCTAGGTCAGGGATGCCTACTATGGCGTGATTTGACTCCGTGAATGTCACCATGTCGATCTTGAATGTATGGCATCTGATGCGCTCCCTCTTCGCGCGATAAATCTGCATGTTTCTCCTCGTATGGGGTTGCGCTCTCCATCTTTAACACCTTCTCGGTCGCAGACTTCTTGAATATTTCACTAGGGCAGGCGGTTGAGACGTACACGGCGCATCGCTCATCACATGCCTCGCTGACAATGAGGCTGGGGAGCACATCGTGGCTGATATGAGTTGTGTGGGTGAGCTTTCTCCTGCCGATATGGGATCTGCATGTAGTCATGCTTGACATCCCAAACAACATCACATCAAAATCCAAGAACTCAGTAAGGAAGGGCAGGATCCTCCTCTATCACAATCAATCCCAACCCTCCTCCTCGGTGATGAGGGTGGCCTCTTCCTCCACCTGCTCCTCGTCCAGGATCAACTCCTCTGACGAGAGCGACACCCACTCTAGCCGCAGAGGAAGCGACATGGCGACGGGGAGGGAAGTGGAGGTTGTGGGCGACGACACTAAGAACTATTCAGACATGGCGATGGTCACTTTATAGTAGCGGGCAATGGGAAAACACGACACATGGAGGGAAAATGTGGCAGGAATGGTTGAGGGCAGTTGGCACACGGTGGTCGACATTAATTGGCATGCTTCTCGATGCCATGTGCATCTAGCGTCTAAGCGATTGACCGGGCAAGGAGATGGGCCGTGCAGGACGCTGAGGAGGCAGGTGAAGCTTCCCTCCGTGCACGAGTAGTTGGTGGGTGGAGCGGCCTCCAACCCAACATCCCACAACCTCCAAATATGGAGGCTCGCGGGCTCGATATGGAGGACCCTCCATAAATTTTTATGACAAACCAGAGTTGAATGGCGACTTTGCTAGAGTGGTCTTTTTGGCCAAAATCACCATGTCAAGAGCTATTGCGGCGACCGAGCAGATATGACAACTGCTAGAATTGCTCTTAGGATGCCCCATTGCGTCTGTCAAAAAAGGGGAAGGACCCAAGGGGACCTAGAAAAACTTCATTAATTTAACATCCCGACACAACTGACCCAAAGACCCCAAAGAAAGAAATAGTACACTTGGTCCAAACTACAAATGAACCCGTGAACTGAGCTTAGCTTAGATGGTCAAGTTCTTTGTGGTGGAACCAACCCACCAGGATTCAAGTCCTAGACTTGGTATTGATGCTCACATTTTCCAAAATTTATTTCAGGCCTCTAAGTGATGTTTGTTCAGTGTGAGACAATTTTCCTGTCAGCTGTCAGCAATGAGACGCCTATGGCGACTTTGTCGATCTCAACATGTGCCAAGGGTCTGCCTCTCCAAAGGGCCGCCCTTTACTCTAAAGAGTCAGTGGTTGAACAATTGAGGCCACCAATCAACTACCAAAGCCCGAAGCGCCGAGGGGTGTCGTAGCTCCAACCCCACAATGTTGTTGATGATGATCTCAAGGCGAAGCAACCACACGTGCTCCAGATCTAACGTCGGGGACCCATCTTCGACGAGATGGCCGATATGAGGAGGTTGAAGCCGAGTCCATTGTCGTCCTCTCTTCCATCACCTCGCCAAAGTATGAAACGAAGGTAAGCCACATCCACATTAGCTAGATCTAGAGTCCAAATGAGATTATTTCATGAGCTCTGCCAGTTTCACCTCCAACGATTACCTTTCACCATGGAAAACAGTCGTAGCCAGCGAATGGCAGCCACCAGATGAAGCTCACAAGCATTGGTGAGAAGCTCTGGTAGGATGACACCAGAAGCCCTTAAAGCCCTTAAAGCAAACCCTAGCCTAGACCTGGCCCTAATCCTACTGTCTACAACTTGGAGTCGGCCTCCTCTGCCATCTCTACTCCGAGCAGCAAGGCCACTGAAGGAGAAGCAGGATGAAGCCGAGGTGCTGACATCAACTCTAAACGAGGGAAGGATAAGAAGACCGAACCGTTCATGAGAACACGTGAGTCCTCTCATACTTATCATGTCTACATATCTCTCTCCCGCTAAGGTTCCTTTGTTTGTCTTCGCTTTGCTTATCGCCAAGGTAGCCAAATATCATTACCGGATGGTGTGGGCTCATCCTTTCCTTTGGGTAGGAGGCATGCTTCTCGAAACTTTGTCCTTAAATTTCTGCTTACTTACTACGAGCCTCTTTGATTCGCATGATTCTAAATTCGCATGAATAGGAAAAGCGTGGGATTGAAATTTCATGCTCACTAGATGATACCTCGCGCGTTGCTGCAGGAACTGTTAACAAATAATTTGATGTGTTTAAACATGAGGAAGTTTGTGAAACATAGCATCAGATGATGATAAATAATTTTGTTGGAAATAAATATTCTTTAGAGTAAGCATCTAAAGAAAATCTGATGAAAGCCAAAAATGAGTGTGATTTTGTTTTGTTAATTTATTACCTTGACAATATATCAGCGAGGCGATATGAGGCGAAAACAATGTTGAGTAGTGATTGTAGAGACATCTCAACCCTTGGGTAAATCTAAAATAACAATAGCAACTATAGTTGTGCATTCATAAAAAAAACATAGCTCACATTGTGAAATAAAACGCGAGTTCACTCATAATTTGATTTTCTATTAAAAATACGACCGCTTATAAATCATCGGTCCCAGTGTTGAGTAAATCATGCTTCTCAACGGACCAACCATGTGTAGTGTACTGCAGCCATTCATCACAACATACCCAGGTAACTCTAATTATTTTTGTTTTTGTTGTCTATTGTGCAACCATGCATGCTTCCCTATAAGGCAAAGCTTAGTTTCGTGATAAAAAAAGCTTGATTAGCTACCTGGGTGTATGTAGTGGAACCAAATTGGGATCAAAAGGTTGCATAGAATAGTGGATTCTTAAAATAGAAAAACTCAATGAGCTAACTCTTTGTACGCAATGGAATCCAATTGAAATTAAAATTTTGCTTGGAACACAGGAGGTTCGAGGGAACAAAGGCAACTAGCACAATTTTGTGGCCTGTGGGAGCAAAAGGGACATGTGTAGGAGCGCAAGAGATTGAGAATGAGAAAAAAAATGATTGTTTGAGCTTTCACAATTAGACGATCGCATTAACAACACATGAAATCTAACCAAATGGTTGGATGGGACTCATGCTAGACGTCTGGAGTGGATCGAATGACGTCAAGACATATACACATAGCAAAGGAATTCTAGAATGACTTGGCTGCTTGGGAGTGCAAGGAAAAAATAGTTAATGCTTATATGTGGCAAGTTGCATGTGCATGAAGGGTTAGTGGGGGCATGCACACAAAGTGTTTACTTAAATATTTTTGTTTGTTTTGTCTGGTGCGCAACCATGCATGCTTCCCCATGATAAAAAGGTTACTTGGAACACTGGAGGTTCTAAGGAACGAAGGCATCTAGCACATTTCTATATGGCCTGCGGGGAGCAAACTAGATATGGACATGAAGCACAAGAGAATAAGAATGAGAAAAGATGGCCGTTTTGGATTTTAGAATCAGGCTATCAGATTAACAACATGTGAAGTCTAACAAATGGTTGGATGGAGACTAACGCTAGACGTATGGAGTGTATCGGATGACATCAAGACATATACAGATAGCGAGAGAAACCTAGAATGACATGGCTTCTTGAGAGTTTACAAAAAATAGTTAATTGTTATTTTGGGCAGGTTGCATGTGCATAAAGAGTTAGTGAGATCATGCACATTAAGAGTTAGTGGGAAAGGTTTTTTACATGATAGACCTACTTGATGATGTGGATAGACTACTTGTCAAGATAAATAAGATAGTGATGATGAATCTCTTAGATATATAGGATTTGAATCCTACGGTTTTGTTTGTTTGTTTGATTTTGCTTCACATGAATACAAAGGAATACAAAGAATTTTTTCGAAGATGTTTGAGTGAATGTTAATTTTTCTTTGGAATGTAGTACAAATGAATCCTTAGGGAAATCAGTATTATATTTAATCCTACGAAATGAAGGACCCACATAGAATTTTTTCCAAAGGACTATAATCCACTAAATTTCCTATGAAAATTCTTTGAATCAAAGAAGCCCTACATGTGTTACCTTTTCACAGAGTGATAAAAGAAAAGGTGTACATAAGAGATGTCAGTCCTTTTGTTGGATCGGCTTGAAAACTTCACCGATTCTCGTTGCCAATCTCTTGAGAAAATATTTTGTTCTGATAAGAAACAGGGAAGTATCATCAAGACATCATTCTTGGAGAGGATTGTCAATAAAGACCTTCCCTTCACCGTGCAGTAACTAAGGGCACCTCTAATCCCCAAAAGTGAGTGCCTAAAAATATGCCCCCAAAAGTTAACTCCTTGGGCACTAGAGGTGGTGCAATCTAATCCATACCCAAAATAGCACCCAAATAACTTCCGACCACTTCCCCCCGCCTGGCCCGCAAGAAAGTTACCATCCGATGGTTGTGCAGGTTCAAACCGGAGTTGGACCGCGCGCCTCACGCATTGGCATGCTTGGTTTCTATTAGGTTCAAACACGATGACATTGACCGCCCTTAGTTTACAATGTACGACTGACAGCCGCTTTCAAACAGTGGGGACTCCCTTTGATTCAAAGTTTTCAACTTGCTTCACAGGTTGTTAGAGGCATTTTAATTCAAAGTTTGTTTTTGAAAGTGTCTAATTCATAGGAAATTTATGTTGGTCATTCGTCTCGTAATGTATTAACATATATGCATTTTTTCTTTGAATTTCTCTACACTATAATTCATAGAAGAAAACATACACTACAATCTTCTAAAACATTTAGTTTTGTTTCTTATATGGTAGTCCCTCCGTTCACAATATAATATGTTCTACCTTTTTTTTTTCTGATTTGGATGCATATAAACGCATTTTAGTGTGATTGTTCATTCGCTTTAGTTCGTATGTAGTCCATATTGTGAACAGAGGGAGCACAATGTAACACCATTTTAATTCACATAACCCCTCTGTGACTAAATATAAGGTTTATTAATTTTTTATAACGTCAAACTTGTCTATGTTTGATACTTTCATAGAGAAAAGAATCAATATCTATCATAGTATCATTAGATTCATCATGAAATATAGTTTCACTTTTTTTGCTAATTTGGCATTATAATTGTTAGTATTTCTTCTATAAACTTGGTCAAACATAAGGATTTTAACTTGAAAAATCAATACACCTTATTTCAAAATGGATGGAGTAGCATTCAACATGGTGTGACATTATAGCCCTACACTTTTATAACGCTGCAATTTTAAAATACAAATGTCCACCCTCAGTCCTACAACTTCAAAAAAGTCTAGAACAAACCCCTAACCTACATAACAAATCACTTTTGGCCCTCGATTGATTTCAAAGTGTTTTCAACTTCATAGGGGAGTTACTCTGCAAAACCCAGAATCTAAACGCGACAGTGATAATAAGTCATAACGCCGCCTCTCTCTTCACTGGAATAAAGTCCCCACGGCACACATTACTAAGCAGCGCTTTGCTTCACTACTGAGGCCTCGTTTGGTTCATAGGGTAGGAAAATCATAGGAATAGGAAAGTCATGGACAATAAGATGACATGTTTCTCAAGAATAGAAAATGAGATGACATGCATCTCAAGAATAGGAATAGGAAAGGAGATGCTCTTTGGTTCACATCATAGGATATTTTCCATTGAGTCTAGGCTAATATTTATTTCCCTGTGAAATGTGGAGGATAGGAAGAATTCCTCCATAGTAATAGAATTCTATTCCTACAAACCAAAGGGCTCTAAAGGACTTTTTCCTATAGAAATCCTATCCTGGAATTCCTATAGAAATCTTCCAAACCAAAGGAGGCCTAACTTGGTCCAGAGGTGTATCATGCCGAAAGGAAAAGTTCACTAGTTGATGCTTAAACAGTACACATGTCACAACACTTTGAAAGGATTACAAGGAAATGATACAATCCAGGAAGTTCACTCCCTTTATTCTGCTTCATGGAGATCGAAATCATGTGGGCGTGCTGGCACGAACACACCCTCATCAACAGAGAGACCCTCGATTGTCCTTCGAAACAATCATGATGCTTTATCAAAATTGTCAATCTTGATTGGAGCAATGTTATCTGCCACCTTGAAGTGCCCCACCAATCTTGCAAAGAACACCATCTGCTGCTCCAAGGTAAACTTGATGTTCTCGGCCTGCTCCAAGAAAACGCGTATCAGCTATGAGCTTTTCATCTGTGACATTTGAGTTTATTTCTACTGGGCTTCCCGTCCGCAAGTAGCCATCATTCATATATTCAACAAAACAAAAACCAAGTTGGTTGAGTACATCGCTGTTTACTGTTCAGGGTGCAATGTGGTACATCGGAGGTGCCTTGTGTAAGAATTTTAAAAAAGGCGACTTGTATAACGAGATACGAAAACGATAATAGCAATTGTTAACCTTGCGGAAACCGTGCTGTTCCCCTTCATACTCAACCAAAGCAACAGGCAGACCTTTGTCCTTTATAGCCTTGTATATTGTTGTTGCCTGATCTGGTGATACAACCTGAAGATCATCAAAGTGTAAGCTGGCAAAGATATCTTGGAAAAAAAAAGCCTAACAGTTCAAAGGATAAGAATGTAGACAACTGACACACTGCAGTCTTTCCTAGCAGAATTCCGTTCCATCCACACTGTCTGGACTAATAGTTGCATTTGATTCATTAAAGCTAGTTGATATTGCAATAAGAACGTTCTCTTATCAAATTATACAACCATACATATCAAACTACTATTAATTGTCTAGACAATCAATGTGACATCACTTAATCTGCAATGATGACAACAAACACTTCAAAACTCAAAGTTTTACCGGGTCTTCCAATCCTTGAAACAAAATGACCGGACATGTAAACCTCTCAACAAAGTTTATTGGCGACCTCTCAAAGTAAGCCTGTTTATTCCCTGGAATATTGAAGGTACATGGGTGTTATTTAGTAAATTATAAACAGGTTCGAACATCCATATCCCAGTAAAGATGAGTACACAGTTCCTTACCCACAAGGTTGTCAATATAGTACGCCTCAAACTTGTGCATGCCTGCCCTTAGTGAAGCTAAGTCAGCAATCTGCTCAACAAATGTAGAAATTGTTAGCTAGTACGTATAGGCTGCAGAAAAAAGGAGAGGAAATTTTTTGATTTGAAACTTGCCCCATATAAAGAAGAACCGGCCTTGAACGTCTGTCTAAAAGCAAGGCAAGCTAAAGTTGTGAATCCACCAGCAGATTCTCCTGTTACACAGAGTCGTTGCGCGTCTACTCTTCCAGTTGCCACCTTACCATCAGTAAAAAGGCATATTCATTAATCTCATCTTATTATATACACGAATATGATGATCACAGCAGCCACATGAAATTATTAAAAGGATCAGTCAGTCTGAATAAGCCATACCAGAAATGTAGCACAGCTGCAGCAATCATTTACATCCACAACACCCCATTGCCCTAAAAGCCTCTCTCGATACTCTCTCCCATAGCCTTCAAGAAAAACAAAGAGAATACTTATTAACACTTCCATGTTCTTCAAGAGATTAAGGCTTTTGTACATAAGAGAATGCAAATCATTAAATGATCCATGCATCAGATGTGTAAGTACATAGAACACAGGATTTTTTTTACTCATCAGATAGATAGCCGAGAAAGTTACAAGACAAATACCTGCACTTCCCCCATAGTTAACATCAACGAATGCCCAACCTCGGCTCGTCCAGTATTGCACACTAAGATCAAGAATCCCACGTGCTTCATCTGTAGGTCCACCTAAATAATTGCAGTAATACCAAGAGAAGTAGTCAGTTCTCTGTCGTGATACTTTGCCAACCGATCGGTGCATCATTTCACCGGCCTTAGCAATTTGATAAGTTGGTGAGTACAGTTAGGACCACCGTATGCTCTTTTTATCATGGTACGAGGACAAACAGTGTAAACAGAAAGTTAGCAGATAAGCAACAAATGTCAAAGACATTGACACCAAGAAAGAATACATAATCAACGAAATCAGGGGAAAATATTTTACGGAGGACAGCATGTGCCATGCCTTATCTTTTGAGAGAGGGCATATACAGGGCTTTTTGGTACCTTCAAGAAAAAGATAGATAAGATTTGATTGATTACCATGGGTTCTGACCAATAACGGAGGCTTCTCATCTGATGAACCTTGGAAAGTATGGTTGTATGGAGGATAGAAATAAGCGTAAGCATGCTGGCCAGGGATTACGGTTGGGAACTCCATAAATTCAGGCAAACTAAAGTAGGGTGTATATTTCGTTATGTCCTCTGAGGAGGACCAAACTATAGAAAAGTCAGTTGCCATTGTTTTCTTTTCATCTAGTGTCACCTGGTGAAAAATCATAGGATCAAGTTAGATAGCACACCGGAGGATCTCAGAGTAGTTATTTAGCACGAACAACCAATTCATGAAGGTAGTCTAATGAACCTTTGCTATCGATACTGGAAGACTAGCAGATGCACCCTCAACATAGAAAGATCCATCTGCAGAAACCTAACAAATCAACATGATGTGATTTATAGCATCATCATGTGAAAAAAAAAGGAAATATCAGTTAGCTCTTAAGGTAAGTCATCAGAATTTGCACTTACTATGGTAGTTACAGCAGAGAAGGGAAGGTCAATTTTTGTAAATGACCCTGAATCATGGTCCAGCAACCCAACATATGACTTCCCATTTTGCCTGGATAAGAGAAAAATAGGCTTATCTTTGTGAATCACATACAACCATAAAACAAATGCGCTCAATACTGAAAACTGCGACAACCTGTAGCAGCAAACTATTTTCTGACTCTGGTCGTCATTTCCAAGGAAAGCATAGGAGCTGACACCAAAAACCCACATTGGCTTCGAGAATTCAGCATCAAGTGAGTACACTTGCACGACCACATTGCTCTGCTCATCCTGTCATAAATGAATCGGCACAATAGCAAGACAAAACCAATTAAAGAATTCCCCAAACAAATGTTAATATGTGTGAAGAATCTAATTCTTAGTTACCGCCCACCTAATTAGAGTGATTTGATAGTAGGTCCTCAACATAATACTATTGTGGTAATACCAACCTAGCTAATGGTCTTGCCAAAATAAAAACTCAATAACAAAGTGGTTTGTCACAATTGTTCCTGTGAATAGATACCAATGAAGGTAAAAAGCTGCCGTTATTTGTTTAAAACAGGAAAATGAATTGATGAAAGATAGGTGCAATTAATAAACACAGAGAGATTGCAATGGTAATAAGGGCACACATCAATTACCGGCCACTCCATGCTGTAACTAAATAATTTAACAACTTGGGAACAAAGTTATTTCAATGGACTGCATACTAGAGATAAACAAGTTAGAAAAAATCATACCCATTTATAAATATTCCAAAATCCACTCTGGCGGTCAGTTATGAAGAACAGCTCACCTAAAGAAAAACTTGCCTAATTAAATGATATTTTGAAACATAATGTGTCTTATTTTGGTGAAGTACCTACTTAACAAGTTAACATACCGAAAATCAACTATTCATGTGGAGACAAATATGGAATAAGTTTGAACACGAAGTTAGAGTATGCCAAGATGCAAACACCTTTTGAAGACCACTTGGGTTCAGTAGGAGATTCTACTATCGTTGGGTCTCCACCAGCAACGCAAATACGTTTTTCCACCTCTCTGCACAAATAACCATCATAATAAAAATGAAAACCTTAGAAGAAGCATTCATGCGTAACTGAATCAACATACAACTGAATCATTCATATGCTTCTCAGAATAAAGGATTAAAAAAAATATCTGATCAAATTGATCATCTGGTGCTACAATAACCCACAAAATAAGTTTTAAATAAAACCTAAAAAGACAAGCATTTTCCGTGAACTGGCTATAGGTTTAGAGTGATCTAAAATATGCAGTCGCACCGTGGTCATTCAAAAATACACTGATAAATGTCCCAACAACATCCTTCAGTATATTGCGAAAAAGGATGTAAGCACATCCTTCCGTGTAACAGCAGCTGGTAAAGTAAATGTCCCTTTTTCACCGAAAAAAGTGCAATAGAGAAGCATGCAAATAATTTGAAACAAACAAAGCATGCAAATAAGAGATTACCCTTTGCTGGAAAAATAGCCAACCCATAGTTGTGCTTTATCCCATGACATGTTTGGGTTACTCCATTCAATCCATGCCATGCGTTTTTCAGTTGGATCAATGCGTGGAAAGGCATAGAAGTCATTCCCACTGAGCAGCACAATTGGTTCTAAGGTAAACATTGAGAACATTATTTATATAATCCTCAAGGATCTTAAGCCCAAATTAATGCAACAGGTGTATAGTCGTCGGTTCTTCTTACCGTTAACATCTTCAACACTTGTGCTCACAGCAGCAACAGTTGTGATGGGATTTGAGCTACTCTTGCGGTGATCTGTGGTCAAACTGGAATTATTTTTCTTCTTAAAAGAATGTAGAAAGCATCATTGACATGCTATAGAGGGAGTACTAATCACCTTCCATTACAGTGACATAACGACTGAAGTGAGGATCAAAGGCACCGTCCGCATAGCGGACAACTGATCCACCATAATCCGGTGTCAGAGGTAGCGGCGAGTTATCTGAAACCAACAAAAAGGAGCCATTTTGGAGCACCATAACAGGATACACTTATTTATTTATTTTAAAAAAGGAGAAGCGGTGTACAGTGGCACCCCTCTGACCAATCACAATGTAGGCTAAAAAGATGCAGAACCACTTTTTTGCTAGTCATATTGAAGTTACAGTTCAATCAATTATAAGGCTGGTGCTTATGCATCA